>ML318862.1:0-60006 GCA_005239505.1 Nicotiana paniculata
CTACTATTGGGATGAACCTTATTTGTTTAAAATTTTCATAGATAACATGATCCGGAGATGCGTACCCGAGATAGAACAATGTGCTATTTTGTAGGCTTGTCACGCAGCACCTTATGCAGGACATTTTGGAGGAGTCCGAACAACAGCTAAAGTGTTGGAGGCCGGATTTTATTGGCCCACTGTGTTCAGAGATGCCCAACAATGGGTGAAAGGCTGCAATGAATGCCAAAGGACGGGGAACATATACCGTCGTCATGAAATGCCAATGAATCCAATACAAGAGGTAGAAGTGTTCGATGTTTGGGGGATAGATTTCATAGGTCCTTTTGTAAGCTCTTACCGCAATAAGTACATACTTGTTGCTGTTGACTACATGTCAAAATGGGTAGAAGCGGCAGCATTCCCCACCAATGATGCAAAATTGGTGGTGGGGTTCTAAAAGAAGAACATATTCACCCGCTTTAGGACACTAAGGGCCATTATAAGTGATGGAGGCACGCATTTCTGCAATCGTGTTTTCGAAAGGTTGCTGGCTAAATATGACGTACGTCACAAGGTAGAAACTCCATATCATCCCCAAACTAGCGGGCAGGTTGAAGTATCAAACCGGGAAATAAAGAGTGTGCTAACCAAAACTGTTAACGCCACAAGAACTGATTGGGCGAAGAAACTAGATGATTCCCTCTGGGCCTACAGAACAGCATTTAAAACACCAATTGGTATGTCTCCATACAAGTTGGTATTTGGTAAGGCCTGTCACCTGCCCGTCGAACTAGAACACCGAGCCTGGTGGGCAGTGAAGCAGCTGAATCTGGATTTCGATACTGCTGGAGAAAATCGGATCACAGAATTACAAGAATTAGAAGAATTCAGAAGCCAGGCGTTTGAAAGCACTAGGTTGTAGAGGAACGAATGAAGAGAATTCATGATAAAAATATAGTGGACCGGGATTTCAAACAAGGAGACAAGGTATTACTGTATAATTCAAGATTAAGAATGTTTTCGGGTAAGCTCAAGTCCCGATGGTCTGGCCCATTTAAAGTGGTCAATGTATTTCCTTATGTTGCTGTGGAGATTACTGCTGAAAATGAGTCTAATACCTTCAAGGTCAATGGACAGAGATTAAAAAGATATGTTGGAATGACTGAAGCCGAATAGACTATTGTGCACTTGGGTGAACCTAATACACCAGACAATCCTTAAATAGCTTTGATGATGCGTCGTGCCGCGACGTTAAATCAGGCGCTTCATAGGAGGCAACCTATTGATTTGTTGTAATCGTCGTGCCAAGACATTAAATAACGCTCTTGTTGGGAGGAAACCCAATGCGTAGTAAATCTTAAAATAGTTAGAAGTAATTAGTGTAATTTTGAGTACTAAAGAGCTTGCAGGTGAATTCAGGTGAATGGAGAAGTGTATTAGCATGACGGAAAGTGGGTGCAAGGCTGGCGACAAGAGTCTAATGCCTGGTTAACGCCAGGGCAAGGCTGACGACAAGAGGCTAACGCCTGGGTAACGCCAGGGGTAGGCTGGCGTTATGAGGCTAACGCCTGGCTAACGCCAGGGCAAGGCTAGAGATAAGAGGCTAACGCCTGGGTAACGCTAGGGGTAGGCTGGCGTTATGAGTGTAACGCCTGGCAAATGCCAGGGTGCCCAGGCTTTTTGATTAAAACGCACGAGTATCGCCAGGTAAGTTCACTTTTCCGATTTTCTTCATCTTCCAACTCTCTCTCACTCAATTTTCACTCTCAAGCACACACCTCAACACTGGTTGTCTCACAAAATCGCATCAAATCACACCACACTCATCTTCACTTCATCACAACCACATCACCTTTAGCACCCCATTATCATCCACCACACACACAATATCTGCATAGGGTAAACACTCGTGGTACACTTCATCCGGCTAACACTCATCAAGATTTGAGGTATGAGTCTAACCCTATACTTTAATCACTCAAATTTGAGCTGGTGAAACGTTTATCCTTGAGTTCATGATGAAATTTTATGGAAGGGTTTATGAAGTTCTTGAAATGTGTTGTATGGTGTTATGCAGCCCAAGTCCCGAAACTCTTTAGGAATGAGCTGAGATGGTGAAATTAAGTGGTATTATGGAAACCCAAAGTGATTTGGGAACATGAGGCAGTCCCTCAAGTCCATACGAGCGCCCATGGCATTTGTGCCAGCCAAGTGCTCGATGTAATGCCTCAATGGAAATACATGTCCCATATGGAGCCCGAGTCTCTGGGAAAACCACCACTAGCACCGTACATCTTGAATTCCATGAATGTTTAAATGAAAAGCAGCTCATAAGAAGCTAATAGGTAGCAATGTGCGTGAATTATCATAAACTTGCCGAGGTGAAGTCTTAGTAACCTTCGCAACGTGTGGAAACATATAGTATATACTTGGTGACACTAATTCATTACTGATATATGGTGCAGGTAAAACAATGTTTTCCAGAAAAGCCACCGGCAAGGGAAAGGCAACATCATCATCCCCACCGAAAACCAAATCAAACCCCCCACCAGCTCAAAAGAAAAGAAAATGAGGAGATGCTACTTCTAGCATGACTGGTGAGGAAGCAATAGCAGCCACAGCAATAGCTGCTGTGGCTGCTATGAGGCAGCAACCAGTTGGTCAAAGAGAATATAGTGTCAACAACATACCACCACACTCCAGGAAGTGGTACGCTCGTTGCAAACCCAAGCATGTCCACCCGGAATGAGCTATCAGCGAGGGTCCTCTTAGAAAAAAATTCCCAGCAATATGGAGAAGCATCCATGAATTGGGTCTAGGATATGTGTTCAAACAACATGGCAACATCAACCTCAATTTAGTCCTGGAATTCTATGCCGGATTTGACCTGAAGGACAAGGAAGAATTCGTGCCAATTCGTGGGAACTTGGTGGATTTTTCAGCAAAGGCCATATGTTATTTCTTAGGTGCACCAAATGTTCCAGTGGAGCCTCTAGAGCAATTTATCCGCCATCCTAACTATAGGTAAGTGAGGCATACACTTTGTGGGGTTGATTCCAAGGCTACCTGGATTCGGAATCGATCCACTAATCGACATAAAAGATTTCCCAAGAAGAAGATGAATGCTGAAACACAGGTATGGCTGAAACTGATTAATGCACGACTACTACCATGCACCCATGACACCTTAATCAACTGAGAGAGGATTTGTGTGCTCTACTTCTTAATGACTGGGCAGCAAGTGAATGTGGGCCACCTGATTCGCTACCAAATGGGGTTGGTGCGTAACAACAATAAAATTGATCGAATCCCTTTCCCGAATTTCCTGACCCAGTTCCTGCTAGATAGCAATGTAGCAGTTGCGGCCGACTTTGACCACATTATTGATCAACAACTCACCCGGGAAACTGACATCACTGGCTTAAGACTGAAAGAAGAGTCTTCATTGACCAATGTTGAGCGTTATGCCAGGGATGATGGCTTCATGGCCCATCTCTATGGGATGATGGATTTGCAGTTGCGCATAGGAGGTCGTCCGGCGTCGGTTAATGAAAGGGAGGANTGGGTATCCGCTAAAAACTCATGCTCTGCAGATGATAGGAGCAGGTGAGGGGTACAGGCTCCCAGATGATGAAGATATCAACACGCCTGTTGATTCTGATGAGGAGCTCATACAATCAGATGAGGATGATGATGGAGAGGATGAGTTTGAAGAAGAATGGAGACCGTCCGATGATGATGACGCTGAGTGACCAGGAAGTCTCTTGCACTTTGTTTTGTTTTTTTGCTTTGTATATCTATGATGCACTGAAGACAGTGCATGAACTAAGTGTGGCGTGCTATATATATGTTTTGTGTGAATTGCGTTGTCTGTTTGTGTTTTATTTCGTTTAGTTTTAGCTTTTATGTTCAGTGAAATGTTGTAGTTTTTTTTGTTTGTTTTATCCTTTAGGTTTTTAGGTTTGTTTTTTTTAACTTTTATGTTTTGTTATCATTCTAAAAAAATAAAAAAATAAAAAATAAAAAATAATTTTTTTATTATTATTGACTCTTCGTGACGATGGATCTCTTAGACAAGGGTTCTCCCTTGGTTTTTCTTTGGACCAGGGTTCTTTTTCAAGGGCTTTTAATTGAACCGGGTGTAGGTAGTTTTTAATCTTTAGGAGTAGTAATCATATGGTTAAGGGCTTAATAGTAGCAATATCTCGAAACGTGCTAATTCCTTGAGAATAGTCAGTACTTTGGTTGTGACGCTTAGGCTCAATTTTTGACTCCAGGATAAATACCTTAAATAAGGAATTCTTAAGATTTGCTTAACTGCTTTGACTGGAATGTCATGATAGATCCAATTCTGAGTGAATTATGTGCCATGTGTGTGAGATTTGTATATTATTCTGTGCATTGCATTTGATGTCTAGAACTTTCCCCGTGTGTGTGCAAAGCAAAATAGAAGTTTTGTTCAGTCTTGGAAGTGATATAGGAATTTCTTTGAGAGCCAGCTATATATATTTGACCCACTTAATTGTTATGTATCGTAGTTAACCGTTGGGCCTATAATCCTATTTCTTTGGAAACCACATTACAAGCCATATCCCTTTTGTTTGAATCGATCATATATTTGAACCTTGTCACCTCTCGTAAGCACTGAAAATGTGATGAATGATGGAAAAGTTAAAGTGTGGGGTGGTAGGTTGATTTTTGAGGGGAATAAGTGAAATAAGGAGAAAGGTGCCCTGTGTTGAAAAGTAAGAGTCACTTGAAAAAAAAAAAGAGAAAAAGAAGAAAAGAAAAGAAAAATAAATAAATAAAGTATAAACAATTATATTATTGTGAAAGAAAAATATATGTGGTGACTCTTAGTGTAATTGTGCTTAAAGAAGTATGGGGTAATAACATTGTTGTGAAGGTGGAGTTTCGCTTCAAATGAGTTTGAGGTTGAACGTTAAAATATATGTATTAAAGTGCTTAGGGAGGTGTAGTCACTCTTATATCCAAATGTATCCTACCCATCCCACAGACTACACAACAACTGAATAATGTCCTACTTGATCCTAGACTGAATGAGCTCGATTAGTAGAGTAGTACACTACGGGCAAGCCTATGGTGCATCTTTTTATGGCATATGAATGTTATTTCTGAGAGCGACTGAATTCTTTCTATCTTAAGTTCCTATGTTGTTAAATTTCATTTTGTGAGGAACTAGCTCTTTGCTTTGGTGAGGGCACATGATTTANAGCCAGAGCCCAAACGCCTGACGCTGCCTGGCGTTAGAAAAATCTTAGAGTCCAAATGCCAGCCTTATCCTGGCATTAGCTAGGTGTTAGAGTCCAAACGCCAGCCTTAGCCTGGCGTTAGCCAGGCGCCAGGACCCAAACGCCAGGCCCCTGTTTCGATCAATTCCGAGTTTTGACGAGCTTAAGTGTTTCCCGGTTGGAATAGAAGTCTCCTACACGTTTAGGGTTTGTCCTAAACATATAAATAGACCCCTAAAACACAACTTAACGAGGATTTCAAGGATCAGAAGACATACGAAGGATTCGAAGAGAGGAAATCATCAAAGTAAAGGAGAACCTGTGGATTACTACTCAGCAAAGCAAAAACATTGATTTTTATCTCCTTAGTTCATTACTCTGTAATTCAATTATGCCAGTTTTTTTATTTTTTGATATTTATGAATATGAGTAGCTAATTTTCGTAATCTAGGGTTTTAGTGGAACCCGTTGGGGGACAAACTTATGGTGGTATTAATATAATTTTGATTGGTTGTTTAATCTATATTAGTTCAACTCCATTCTTGTTGTAGTTGATTGAATGGCCATCAATTAGTTGTGCCTATTTAGTATGCATCTACTCGAGAGAGAGTGCATATTTAGGTAATTGTTTGAACAACACCACTCCTAGAGTATAGACGAAAGTCATAACCGAGGGTTTAAAAGATGGATTAGAAATAACGATACTTCGGGTGCAATCTAAAGTGAACTGTAATGCAATTTGGCTAGCGTAACTTGAGAGAGTACGACTAGTAAATTACCATAATTTCTTGAGAGAGATTTATGGTAGATAGAATGTTCATGATTGATATAAAGAATTAGTTATGTTACAGGAAATATCTGAGAAGTAAGTTCACCAACGGGGGATAGCATAACCTTAGACCTTTATTATAATTGTTTAAATCATATTGTTAGTCATTTCTAGTTTATCATTATTGCCAGTAGAAATAATAATACATCACCAATTGATATTCTAAAGTTTAGAGAAAACTGATTAAGTAAAGTTTTTATATTCTGACGGCTTGATTGATACGTAAATTCCCTGTGGGATCGACTCTGGGCGTAATACCCCGGATTATATTTGCAACGCCCGCTTAGTCTTTTATAAGACATAGTTGAGCATGATCAACTACACGAGGCAAAGGTGGTCTAGTCTGGTTGGTTTGCCCTCAGCCCTTCAAATCACAAGGTCTTTCTGTGAGAATGAGCAAGAACTGGAGCCCATGGCAGTGTTTAACAATGAGATGAGGCATCAGCACAAATTGTTCTTTGAGTTTGTGATCAAATTTCTGCTGCCGAGCAAAGAGCGAAGGCACATTGCCAGCTACATGCATCTCACACTCATGGAGTGTCCGTACAGGGGTAAACATATCAATTGGCCTGCCTTCATCATCCAGCTCTTGGACAAGGTTGTGAATGGAGACAAGGCACACGCTATACCTTATGGGTTTATTCTGACTGTTGTGCTTGCTCACTTCAAGGTTCCAGTGCTGAAATGGCAACTGCTAAGGACTACTTTGGGAAGAACACTCTACTAACCTGTGACTACATTGTGAATATTCCTGAGGATGAACCTGGTTCATCCAGGAAACTGCTTGTCAATGGCAAGGTCAGAACGCTTGTGCAGGAAGGTGAGGTCAAGGATGCAGAGATCCTTCATTTGAAAACTTTCCTTACAAAGGTTGAAGCTGAGCGGGATGCTCTCAAAGCTGAATTAGCCAAAGAAAATGAGAAGAATGAGGGTGTGCTTCATCAAATGCCCTTCCTTCTTCAAGCCAAGAGAACAACCTCTGCCCCTTCCTAGTCTTAGGAGTCCAGTGCCTCCAAAACCCCCCCTCTATGACTCAATTTGGGATTGTCTAATTCTGTTATGCTTTTTTCTTTCTGTTTTGTTCATGGATGCGATTGTCTTTATTTCCTTTTTATGTATGGTGCCTGATCAGTTATCCAATCAATGAATTTTGCTTTTTGGTTATTGGTTTCTTTTGATGATTAATTTATGCTTTGCACCTGCAGTTGCCTCAATGGCCGTGAGTAACTGTTAATATTCTGGTAAGTTTATCATTTTGCAACTTTTCGATGATGCCAAAAGGGGGAAGATATGTGCTTTCAAAATTTCAAAGAATATTGTGATATTTATAACCTAATGAACCTGGTCTCTCTATGATAAATGCTTAAATCTATACAAAGTGTCTATGTTGGATTGAAGTATGTACAGGGTTAAGAATAGAGTTTGTCATCATCAAAAATGGGGAGTTTGTTGAATCAAGTCACTACATGGTTTTGAAGAATGACAAATGCCAACCCAGTTGAACCAGGTCCATCGGGGCAAACGTAGTCAAACTGACCAGTTGGCACGAGAAGCGTCCATGTGCAGAAGATAAACATCATCTCTGAACTAAGAGGTTATCTCCTAAGCGAAAAGGTTGCAAATTGATAATAAAATGGAATTCGAATTCAGGTAGGACAGAATCAAGATCAAGAAAGTTGAGATAAACTCAAACTCTTCCACCAAGGAAGAGTTGCATTAGAATTGAACAACAACATCTCAACTACTGATTCTATAAAGTGTTGGAGCATTCCCGCTGAAGCGTTTATGCACAAACACTGAAGTGAAACAAGAACTGAAAGAAAAATAACCCGAGCAATTTTGCAAGCAGAATCCTTGTGCGACTCAAAAGCTACTTGAACCAGCTCGAAGAACCAGTTCTGTCTGTTTTCTTTTGAGTCTAGTTGTTTGGAGAAGGTGATTACATATTGTAGCTTTCAGCTTTATCTAGAAGCAATTTTAATAGGTACACATTGTTCAAGTTAGAGTTAACTTGAAGTTGTCGCAATTAGCTAGAGGCTAGTTTGCCACAAAAGGATTAGAGTTAGTCCTTAGGTTTGCGAAAGAGTTTATTTTGTAAATGCTGTTTCGCTCATTGACATAGTGAAGAGTTTGGGAAAATCCTATTGGGAAGTAGGTCGTGGTTTTTTATCCTTTTGAGCCAGGTGTTTTCCACGTAAAATTTTTGTGTTCTTTTCATTCTGCAATTACTTTTCCGTAAACTATAGAAGTTGGAACACCACTTCTATGACATACATAGTATGAGACCAGATTCATCACTTTGGCCCGACATGCTATCATGATACTCCCCATCGACCGAGAGAGGGTGGGGAGGTTTATTGAGGGGCTAGCTCAGCCGATTAGATTACAGATGGCCAGAGAGACATGCAGTGATATTTCATTTCAAGAGACGGCCAATGTGGCCTGGGAAGTCGAGATGGTCTTATTGCAGGGCAGTTGTCAGGGGTCTGACAAGAGACCTCGTCATTTTGGCCGATTCAGTGGTGCCTCATCTAGAGGCAGGGATTCTTTTGACAGAAGTCCTCCTCCTTGACCATTCCAGTCAGCACTTTAGGTATCCCGCAGTGCACCACCAACCCCTATCAGTGCACCGCCGCTCCAAATTTTCATAGTGGTTATTCAGGTCGACATGGACAGTTTCAGGGCCAGCAACCTCAGCAACAGAGATCTTGTTACACTTGCGGTGGCCCGTGGCAAATTGCTAGATTTTTCCTCCAAGCCTCGAGTGGTTCTCAACACCAGGGTTCCCGTGCTATGATTCCCGCACCAAGTGCTCCACCACCCCCTCAGCCAGCTAGGGGTGGAGGTCAAGGTGCTAGAGGTGGAGGCCAGGCTATTAGGGGTAGAGGCCAACCAATAGTAGGTCGACCTAGGGATTTTTAGATTGGTGGGGCCCATCCACGATGTCATGCTATTCCAACTAGGCCCGAGGCTGAGGCCTCTGATGCAGTCATTACAAGTATGGTTTCAGTTTTGCAGCAGGGATGCTTTGGTTTTGTTTGATCCGGGTTCAACATTTTCCTCTGTGTCATCATATTTTTCTCCTTATCTAATTATGCCTCGTGATTCTCCGAGTACTCATGTATATGTGTCTACGCTGGTGGGTGACTCTATTGTGGTAGATCGTGTCTACCGTTCATGTATAGTGGTTATTGGTGGTCTTGAGACCAGAGTAGATCTTCTACTCCTTGATATGGTTGATTTCGATGTCATTTTGGGCAAGGATTAGTTGTCTCCGTATCATGCTATTCTGGACTGTCATGGCAAGACTGTGACCTTGGCCTTGCCGGGAGTACCTCGATTGGAGTGGAGGGGGACTCCTAGTCATTCATCCAGCAGGGTTATCTAATATATGAAGGCTCGACGCATGGTTGAGAAGGGATGTTTGACCTATTTGGCTTATGTTCGTGATTCAAGTGTCGAGGTTCCTTCTATGCAGTTTGTGCCTATTGTCTATGAGTTCCCAGAGGTTTTTCCTGTAGACCTGTCGGGTATGTCACCTGACAGGGATATTGACTTTTGTATTGATTTGGCTCCGGGCATGCATCCCATTTCTATTCCGCCATATCGTATAGCCCCGCCAGAGCTGAAGGAGTTGAAGGATCAGTTGCAGGATTTGCTAGATAAAGGCTTTATTAGGCCTAGTGTTTCTCCTTGGGGTGCGCCAATGTTGTTTGTTAAGAGGAAGGGCGGGGAAATGAAGAAGTGCATTGAGTACCGACAATTGAATAAGGTGTTGAATCAAGTCACTGCATGGTTTTGAAGAATGACAAATGCCAACCCAGTTGAACCAGATCCATCAAGGCAAACATAGTCAAATAGACTGGTTAGCATGAGAAGCGTCCATGTGCAGGAGATAAACATCATCTCTGAACTAAGAGGTTATCTCCTAAGCGAAAGGTTGCAAATTGATAAGAAAATGGAATTCCAATTCAGGTAGGACATAATCAAGATCAAGAAAGTTGAGATAAACTCAAACTCTTCCACCAAGGAAGAGTTGCATTAGAACTGAACAACAACATCTCAACTACTGATTCTATAAAGTGTTGAAGCATTCTTGCTGAAGAGTTTACGCATAAACACTGAAGTGAAACAAGAACTGAAAGCAAAATTACCAGAGCAATTTTGCAAGCAGAATCCTTGTGCGACTCAAAAGCTACTTGAACCAGCTCGAAGAACCAGTTTCGTATGTTTGAGTCTAGTTGTTTGTAGTAGGTGATTACATATTGTATCGTTCAGCTTTATCTAGAAGAAATCGTAATAGGTACACATTGTTCAAGTTAGAGTTAACTTGAAGTTGTCGCAATTAGCTAGAGGCTAGTTTGGCACAAAGGGATTAGAGTTAGTCCTTAGGTTTACAAAAGAGTTTATTTTGTAAATGATTTTTGGCTCATTGACATAGTGAAGAGTTTGGGAAAATCCTACTGGGAAGTAAGTCGTGTTTTTTTCACCTTTTGAGCCAAATGTTTTCCACGTAAAATTGATGTGTTCTTTTAATTCTGCAATTACTTTTCCGCAAACTGTAGAAGTTGGAACACCAAGAAGAACCAGGTTCTTCTCTAGAGACTGCACTCAAAAATTGGATGCCACTCAAATCATCCCCCCTTTTGTGTGGTATTGACGTTTAAAACAACATAAGGTTACTATCAAGAATAAGTATCCTTTGCCGAGGATTGATGATTTGCTCGACCAGCTTCAGGGTGCCACAGTGTTTTCAAAGATTGACTTAAGATTTGGCTACCATCAGTTGAGGATAAGGAATCGATGTCCCTAAGACAACCTTTTGCACTCGGTATGGGCATTATGAGTTCTTGGTGATGTCATTTGGGGTGACAAATGCCCAACTACTTTTATGGATTTGATGAATCGAGTGTTCAAGCCCTATTTGGATTCATTCGTGATTATTTTCATTGATGATATTTTGATTTACTCTCGTAGACGAGAGGAGCACGAGCAGCACCTTCGAGTCATTCTCCAGACTCTGAAGGACAGTCAGTTGTATGCTATGTTTTCAAAGTGTGAGTTCTGGTTGAGTTCAGTTGCATTTCTGGGCCATATTGTATTAGTAGAGGGTATTCAGGTGGATCCCAAGAAGATTTCAGGAGTCAGAGATTGGCCTAGACGCACCTCAGCTACAGAGATTCAGAGTTTCTTGGGCTTAGCAGGTTACTATCGTCGGTTTGTGGAGGGCTTTTCATCTATTCAAGCCCCGATGACCAGGTTGACTCAGAAGGATGCCCAGTTCATATGGTCAGATGAGTGTGAGGCGAGCTTTCAGAAGCTCAAGACAACCTTGACCACGACACCAGTGTTGGTTTTGCCCTCAGGTTCAAGGCCATATACTGTGTATTATGATGCTTCTCGGGTTGGACTTGGTGCAGTGTTGATGCAGGATGGCAAGGTTATAGCATTTGCTTCATTTTAGTTAAAGGTTCACGAGAAGAACTATCCAGTTCATGATTTAGAGTTAGCAGCCATTGTCCACGCGCTGAAGATTTGAAGGCATTATCTGTATGGTGTGTCATGTGAGGTGTTCACAAATCATTAGAGTTTGCAATATCTGTTCAAGCAGAAAGAGTTGAATATGAGGCAGAGAAGATGGTTGGAGATGTTGAAAGACTATGACATCACCATCTTATATCATCCGGGGAAGGCCAATGTGGTGGCCGATGCCTTGAGCCGGAAGTCAGTCAGCATGGGTAGTCTTGCTTATATTCCGGTCGGGGAGCGACCACTTGCTTTGGATGTTCAGGATTTAGCCAATCGGTTCATGAGATTGGATGTTTCTGAGACCGGCAGTGTTCTAGCTTATACGTTGGCTCGTTCTTCATTATTCGACCGTATTCGAGATCGACAGTATGATGATATTCATTTGCATTTCCTTAGGGACACGGTTCGGCACAGAGGTGCCAAGCAGGTTTCAGTTGGTGACGACGGGGTCTTGCGGATGAAGGGTCATATTTGTGTGCCTGATGTTGATAGACATCGTGAGTTGATATTGCAGGAGGCCCATAGTTCCCGGTATTCCATTCATCCGGGTGCCGCAAAGATGTACTAGGATTTGCGGCAGCATTATTGGTGGAGCAGGATGAAGAAGGAAATTGTGGCATATATAACTCGGTACTTGAACTGTCATCATGTTAACTACGAGCACTAGAGACCCGGTGGAGTGATGCAGCAGATTGAGATTTCCTGAGTGGAAGTGGGAGCGTGTCACCATGGATTTCATAGTTGGACTCCCACTGACTCAGAGGAAGTTCGATGCAGTATGGGCCATTGTGGATAGGCTGACCAAGTCAGTGCATTTCATTCCTGTGGGAGTTTCCTATTCTTCGGAGAGGTTAGCAGGGATCTACATCCGGGAGATTGATCGCCTTCATGGTGTACCCGTGTCCATTATTTTTTACCGAGGTACTCAGTTTACCTCACATTTCTGGGGAGTATTACAGCGTGAGTTGGGCAAACGGGTTGAGCTAAGCACATCGTTTCATCCACAGACGAACGGACATACCGAGCGTACTATTCAGATTTTGGAGGATATGCTGCGAGCATGTGTCATTGACTTTGGAGGTTCTTGGGACTAGTTATTTCCTTTAGCTGAGTTTTCCTACAACAACAGCTATCAGTCAAGCATTCAGATGGCTCCTTATGGGTTGTTGTATGGTAGGCGGTGTCGGTCGCCGGTTGGGTTGTTTGAGCCGGGAGAGGCTAGGTTATTGGGTATGCAGTCAGTGCAGGATGCCTTGGACAAGGTGAAGATCATTCAGGATAGACCTCGTATAGCTCAGTCCAGGCAGAAGAGTTATGCAGACCGCAGAGTTTGGGATTTCGCATTCATGGTAGGAGACCGAGTATTGCTTCGGGTGTCCCCCACGAAGGGTGTGATGAGGTTCGGAAAGAAGGGCAAGCTAAGCCCTAGGTACAGTGGTCCGTTTGAGATCCTTGATAGAGTGGGAGAGTTGTCCTACATGCTTTCTTTTCCATCGAGTTTATCAGTCGTGCATCCAGTGTTTCATGTATTTATGCTTCGGAAGTATCACAGCGATCCATCCTATGTGTTAAACTTCAGCAGTGTCCAGTTGCACAAGGATTTGACCTATGAGCAGGAGCCAGTAGCCATATTAGACCGGCAGACTCGTCAGTTGATATCGAAGAGTTATCAATTGGCTCGTATTCAGTGGAGAGGTCAGCCTGCCGAGGTAGCTACCTGGGAGTCCGACTCCGATATGCGAAGCCGTTATCCCAATCTTTTCCTCAATTCAGGTACTTTTCTACGTCCGTTCGAGGACGGATGTTTGTTTTAGAGGTGGAGATTCTGATGACCCAAAAGGTCATCCCGTGTTTTATGAGTCAAATCTGTGTTCCTAGGTCATCCCGTAGTTGTAAATTTTGATACTTTGAAAGTTGTGGAAATTTTCCTTGATTTTGGTGTTAAATTCGTTGTTTAAGATGTTATTTTAGCGATTTGATTGCACGAGTAAGTCCGTAGGATGTTTTTGAGGTTGTTTACATGTTTGGTTTGGAGCCCCGAGGGCTCAGGTGGGTTTCGTATAGGCGTCAGTGTGATTTTAACTTAGAAAAACCTGGTGTTTTGGATGTTATCCGGTGTCCAGGTTTTAGACCTTCGCGTTCGCGGGGCAAACCATGTGAACGCGATGCACAAGCTGCGCTGGGGCATGATTATACCTACGCGAACACAGGGCCTTGGTCGCGAATGTGGAGCTTTGGGGGATTTTCTCTACGCGAACGCGACAGGCCACACGCGAACACATAGCATAAGGGGATCGGGGGAGGGGAGTGATATTCCTCTACGTGAACGTGGCCATAGGGTAAGGCCTGTGGAGAATTCCTTACACGAACGCGTGGAAGGACTCACGAACGCATAGGCTCTTTGAGCCAAGGCATCCCAAACACATCAGACCCTTCACAAACGCGATGAAGGTCTGATGCCAGTGTCTAAAAACAGACCCATTACGTGATTTAACCAAATTTTAATAACTCTTTCATCTAAACTCGAAATTGGGTGATTTTTGAAGAGGGATTTCATTACAAAACCATAGGTATGTATTCTTAAACTTGTTTTATTCAAATTCCATTAACACCCATTAGATTTCTAGGCCTAAATCATGTTCTTAAGGGTAGAAAATTAGTTATTTGGGTAGAGTTAGGGCGTTTTGAATAATTGTAATTTAGACCTTGTTTTGGGGTTGGATTTCAAAACTAATTACATATTCGGGCTCTTGGGTAAATGGGCGATTGGGTTTTGGTCCGAACCTCGTGTTTTGACCAAGCGGGCCTGGGGTCGATTTTTGAATTTTTGGAAGAATGTGGGAAACCTATAATTAAGCATTTGAAATTGAATTGTTTAGAGTTTATTGATGTTATTAAGTTAATTATGTCTATATGTAGTTTATTTGGAGTCAAATTCAAAAGGGAAACCGGTGATTGAGGCTTGATTTTGGTCGTGGAAGTCGAGGTAAGTGTTTGGCCTAACTTTAGCTTGAGGGAATAGGTGTTGAGTCTTATTTGCTATGTGTTTAAACCATGTTCAATGTATAGGTGAGGTGACGAGTACCTATACGTTGGTGTCAAGCACGCCTGTGAGTTGGATATTATGAATTATGTGGTCTCCATTGATATTTACTGTGTTATACCTTGAATTTCACTTTGTGGTTGTTCATTTTGGTGGAAATTCTTGGTAATGAACACTGTTGAGTATTAGTTTCGGTTGAGAAATCTTATGTAAGGATTTGTACTTGAGTGAGATAGGTTATAGCTGTGTCCCTTGTCGGGATGTTGTGATTTATTATTATGGTTCATAATGTTGATTTTCCTTGCCAAACTTCTGTTATTGATATTGTTTGGGTGAGGAAGAGTGTAAAGCACGAAGGGTGATTCCGTGTATTGATTATTGTGAGGAAGAGTGTAAATCGCGAAGGGTGATGCCGTGTATTGATTATTGTGAGGATGAGGGTGTAAAAGCACGAAAGGTGATGCCGTGCCATGTTATGATATTAAAGCACGAAGGGTGATGCCGTGACGTTTCTATTTATTATTTGGTGAGGATGAGAGTAAAAGCACGAAGGGTGATGCCGTGACGTTTCTATTTATTATTTGGTGAGGATGAGAGTAAAAGCACGAAGGGTGATGCCGTGCACTTGCATTTATTATTTGGTAAGGATGAGAGTAAATGCACGAAGGGTGATGCCGTGCACTGCTTTCTCTGTGTTGTCATTTGCTGATGTTAACTTGGTATTTGAACTATTGTCTAATTTCGTTATTTATGATATTTCTTTCCCCCAGCATGTTTCCCCTTTCATTGTACTTAACTGGTTATTTTTGTTGTTATTATTTCTTCCGAATATTATTAAATTGAACAGGTTGTCTTGATTGTCATGTCCTAGCCTCGTCACTACTTCGCCGAGGTTAGGCTCGACACTTACTCAGTACATGGGGTCGGTTGTACTGATGCTACACTCTGCACATCTTTGTTGTGAAAATCCTAGTACAGGACCTTTGGAAATTAGATCGAGGAGGCTACTTTCAGTCCACGTGGAGACACCGAGGTAGTCCTGTTGGCGTCCGCAGGCCTTGGTGTCCCCTCCTAGTTTCCTTTGTATTCTGTTCTAGTTGTTTCAGAAACAGATGTACTTATTTCATTCAGACTTTTATGTGTATTACTCTTAGACAGTCCGTGAATTGTGACTCCAATATTCTGGGATTTGGTTAGTTTTTGGTGAAATTTCGTAAAGGCATTGTATTGAAACTTCTATATCTTGCTTCATCTTATATTGTTATTCATGTTGATTTGGTAATTCACTTGTTTTCGACTATTAATAAATGAATAAAGTAAATTGAATATTCACGTTGGCTTGCCTAGCAGGTTCAACGTTAGGCGCCACCACGGTCCAGACAGTAGGAAATTCGGGTCGTGACAGTCTTATATATTGTTTCGCGGTAGATTAGCTAGCCTAGTACTATGATAGGTGCCATCACAACCAATTTAGGTTTGGGGTCGTGACATAAAGGTAGATAAAAGAGTGTTGTTATTATTCTCTATTGGAAGGTATGAGGATTCGATCTGGTGTGATGTGATTCCCATGCATAATTATCATATCTTGTTGGTAAAGCCATGATATGTCTACAGAAGAGCTTCATATAGCATGGAAACAAATAGATACTCTTTTGAGGTGAACGAGAAGAAACTCATTCTTGGCCTTTGACTCCCTCACAAATTTGTGAAGACGAAAACACTGTTAAAAAGAATATGAAAAAATATGAGAGAGAAAAGAATTAAAGGAGTAAGGGAGTGGATGTTGACATCCCAAGAGAGGAAAAATGAGAGGTTGTGTTGAGCGAAGAGAGTGGGGTGTCAATGCGGGAGGGGGTGGGGGTGGGGGTGGGGGAAGAGTAAGCTTGAGAGGAAAGAAGAGAGAGAGGGAAATGAGATAACAAAAGTTTGTGAGGTAGAGAGAGAAAAACAAGAGAGTTTGATCGAAGAAAAGGAAAAACACTTTAGTAAGAGAAAAGAGGCTAAGGGTGAGAAAAAGTTAATCTTGTGATAAAAATCAAAGAGAGTGTAAGAGAGAAAAAAAATTCTTTACTTCCTAACCCGTTACCTCTTTCTTGTATTAGCTCTTGTGATTTTATGCAGTTAAGTGTAGAAAGACCTTTTGAAAGAGGAGGTAAGATGCAAGAGATGGTGGCAAAGGATCCAATTGGATTCCAACATGAATTTGGAAAAATCAATTCTTGTGGGATGGTGAATGATAAAAGCTTGGTTAATTTCTTTGTTGTAGTTCCCTAAAGGCATTGCTAAGTTAGAGCCATTGCATAAAAGAATAAAAGGTGATGTTGTTCCCTTAATAAATAAGTCCAAGTATGGTATTTATAATTGGTTTATTCACATTTTTGTCCTTTCTAGAACACCTAAGGTATCTTTGGAGATAATTAACTATACTCTTATTTCTTATGTTGGTGACTTTATAATTTTTGTGGATGATGATATATTGATGCATATCAAGTCATTAACTGTAATATGTAAGTTCAAGTGCAAGAGTAGTTTTCTTACGTTTGAAATTGAGTATGACATAGATGATTATGCGTTCCAACTTGGTGGAAAGAGGCATGCAATTTATGAGAAGAGGCTTGCTAATGAGTTAAATGTTCTTTCTTCTCTTATTCAAGTGCCTAAAGAGTTTTCATGTGATAAATTTATAGAATGTGAGTTTTGTTGTTCGATGGGAAGTCATTCCCCTAGTCATGTTGATTGTGAGCCTGTAAAAGTGCTTGCTTCTAGTAAAGAGGATATGCATGATTATTATGACATTAGTGATCAAATACTCTTTCATGAACCTATCTACGACTCTTTTTGTGACTGTTTGAGCAATTATGTAGAATCCATTGATGTTGCTAATATTATTGGGGAAAGTTACAATCATGAGCTTGGATGTATTGACAATTTTATTTTGGAATTTATGGGTTCTTCTGACATTTCTGAGAATTTATGTGTTTCTTTGAATAACGTACATGTAGAAGAATCCATAGGACTTATAGTTGATACATGGCTATATCATAAAAGTGTCTCTTTTGATACATGTGGTAGATATAATTGTGTTAAATAGATGCATGACCAATATTTTGTAGTTTCTTTAGCCTGCACATGTTTGGACTACCTTATTAATAAGATCACATTGAAAATTTCATTATATAGTGCATCTAAGAGAGATTTTTATTTGACAAATCTAAGAAGGCACAAATTTTATTGGGATGATGATGTCCATACGCTTTATAAGGGAGTATTTACACCTATTAGGCTTGATTGGGTTAAGTGGGCATATGGTCACTATCTTGTTTTATTCCTACCATTTTTTCAGATTAGTGGATGTCACTACTAGTACATGTTTTCTTTTTCTTGCAAGGTCGAAATTCGAGAACGAATTTTCTTCAAGAAGAGGGGAATGATAGCATACTAGGAAACTCAAATCTATTCAAGGACAAGAATGAAGCTTTGGAATCTCAAAGAGGGCCTTTAACAAGATGTCAAGCTAAAGTACAACCAAACAAGGTTATTAGACATCAAGGGCAAGTAAAGAAGTTGTTAATTGGGATGAAAGAGCTCAAGGATAAAGGATATGAATTGCCTAGATATTATAACTGTTTATGGACCAAATTTATGTCCAAGAAGAGGAGGTTTGTATCCCAAGAGAAATGATTTAAAGAAGGTCCTTGTCAGTCAACTTTTGAACCAATTTGGCATCTAAAATGTGTCCAAACTTACAGCCCATGAAGTCCTACATAAAGTCACGTTTTTATAGCATAAAAAGGACTTACTTGATGTCCAAGAAGGGTACAATAGTCGTGCTAGATGTTGATTGCAAGTTGGTGCCAAGTTGCTTTCAAATTTCTAGGCATTAGATCACTTCTAGGTATTCAAGAAAGGTGATAAGTTTAGGCTTATTGTTGTTCTTGTTATTCTAAATGGCCGGGTTTCACAATCTATTTCTTGTTTTTAAGTCTCTACCAAAGGCGATTAGTTCTTTGTTAGCTAATTATTGTTGTTCGGATTCACCTTCAAGAATAGACTTCCTGAACTCAAGAAACTCTTTCTTGAATTCAATCTATCTTTAATTTTCTGTCTTTTTTTTTTCTTTATTTTCTTTTAGCTTCCGCACGTTTCTTTATTTTCTTTAGTATTTTTTAGACCCCTATCGTGTTGTTATCACCCGATATACCTAGGGCTCAACTTGCCCTTCTTCTGAAATCTCATAACACCCTTCATGGGCGATAGCCGAAGTAATACCCTCTCCCCAACCATCAATCCACATCACGAACTCTACGGTTGGCATAACTCATTTTCCTGGACTGAGCTGTACGGAATCGATCTTGTATAATCTTGACCTTGTCCAAGGCCTCCTGAACTAAGTATTTACCCAACAACCAAGCCTCTCCCGGCCCAAGCCGTCCAACTGGTGACCTGCACTGTCTACCATATCCCTTATAAGGAGCCATCTGGATAAAAGGCTGGTAGCTGTTGCTGTAGGCAACCTTCGCTAACGGCAAGAACTGATCCCAAGAACCTCCAAAGTCAATTACACAGGCGTGAAGCATATCCTCCAAGTTCTGAATAGTACGTTCAGATTGCCCGTCCGTCTGAGGATGGAATGTTGTCCTAAACTCAACTCGTGTACCCAACTCACACTATAGTGCCCTCCAAAAGTGCGAGGTAAACTACGTACCTCGATCAGAAATGATAGACACAGGCACACCATGAAGGCGAACGATCTCCCGAATATAGATATCTGACAACCGCTCCGAAGAGTAAGTACTTGCCACAGGAATGAAGTGCGTTGACTTAGCCAGCAACCCACACGGTGTCGAACTTCCTCTGAGTCTGTGGGAGTCCAACAACAAAGTATATAGTGATACGCTCCCACTTCCACTCATGAGTCTCTATCTGCTGAAGCAACCACTAGGTCTCTGATGCTCATACTTCACCTGCTGACAATTCAAGCACCGAGCCACATAAGCAACAATATCCTTCTTCATCCTTCGCCACCAGTAATGCTGCCGAAGGTCCTGGTACATCTTAGCAGCACCCGGGTGAATAGAATGACTAGAATTGTGAGCCTCCTCAAGGATCAACTCACGAAGCCCATCAACATTAGGCGCACACACTCGACCCTGCATCTTCAAAACACCGTCATCCCCAACTGTAACCTGCGTGGAACCACCGTGCCAAACTATGTCCCTAAGGACCATCACGTGAGGGTCATCATACTACCGGTTTCTGATACGCTCAAACAGGGAAGACCGAGCGACTATACAAGCTAGAACATGGCTAGGCTCTGAAATATCCAACCTTAGATACTGATTGGCTAAGGTCTAAATATCTGAAGCTAGCGGCCACTCACTGACTGGAATGAAAGTAAGGCTGCCCATACTCACTGCCTTCCTACTCAATGCATCGGCCACCACATTGGCCTTTCCCGGGTGATACAATATAGTGATATCATAGTCTTTCAATTACTCTAACCATTTCATCTGCCTCAAATTGAGATCGTTTTGCTTGAACAAATATTGAAGACTGCGATGATCCGTGAAAACCTCACACGATACGCCATAAAGATTGTGCCTAAAAATCTTCAACGCGTGAACAATGGCTGCCAACTCTAAGTCACAGACAAGATAAATCTTCTCATGAACCTTCAACTTTAGAGACACATATGCAATCACCCTACCCACTTGCATCAATAACGCTCTGAGCCCCACGCGGGAGGCATCACAATATACCGTGAAAGATCCTAAACCTGATGGCAATACCATCATCGGTGCTGAAGTCAAGGTTGTCTTGAGTTTCTGAAAATTTGCCTCACACTCGTCCGACCATTTGAATAGGGCACCTTATGAGTCAACTTAGTCATTGGGGCTACTATAGATAAAAACCCCTCCACAAATCGACGGTAATAACCTGGCAAACCCAAGAAGCTCCTGAACTCCATGGCTGAAGTGGGTCTAGGCCAGTTCTTAACTGCCTCTATCTTCCTAGGATCTACCTGAATACCTTCTACTGATACGACGTGACCTAATAAAGCTACTGAATCCAACCAAAACTCGCACTTTGAAAACTTAGCATACAACTAATTGCCCCTTAAAGTATGGAGCGCTATCCGGAGGTTCTTCTCATGCTCCTCCCGACTACGGGAGTATATCAGAATGTCATCAATGAAAACAATCACGAAGGAATCCAGATAAGTCTTGAACACCCAGTTCATCAATTCCACAAATGTTGCGGGGGCATTGGTCAAGCCAAAAGACATCATAAGAAACTCATAGTGTCCATACCTCATCCGAAAAGCTTTCTTAGGGACATCAGATGCCCTAATCTTCAACTGATGGTAGCCAGATCTCAAATCAACCTTTAGAAACACCTTGGTACCCTGAAGCTGATCAAACAAGTCATCAATCCTCGTCAACGGATACTTATTCTTGATAGTTACATTGTTCAACTGCCGGTAATCAATACACATCCTCATCGATCCATCGTTCTTCACGAACAAAACCAGGGCGAGACACTAGGTCTAATGAAGCCCTTGTCGAGCAAATCTTGCAATTTTTCCTTCATTTCTTGCAACTCTAGTGGGGCCATTCGGTATGGAGGAATATAACTAGGGTGAGTGCCGGAGGCACATAAATGCAAAAATCAATATCCCTATCGAGTGGCATCCTCGGCAGATCTGCAAGAAACACCTTGGGAAACTCGCGAAAAATAGGCACTGAATCTATAGAAAAAACCTCAACACTAGAATCACAGACGTGAGCCAAATAGGCCAAATACTCCTTCTCCACCATTCGCCGAGCCATCGTATAAGAAATAACCCTGCTGGAGGAATGACCAGGAGTCCCTCTCCACTCTAATCGAGGCAATTCCAACAAGGTTAATGTCACTGTCTTGGCGTGACAGTCCAAGATATCATAATAAGGTGACAACCAATCCATGCCTAATATGACATCGAAATCCACCATATCAAGAAGCAAAAGGTCTACACTAGTCTGAAGACCTTCAATAACAACCACACACGAGCGAAATACACGATCTACAACAATAGCATCCCCCAAGGGCGTGGACATATATACAGGGTCACTCAAGGAATCGCGGAGCACAAATGAAGCAAAGTAAGATGCCTCATAAGAGTAAGTAGACCCCGGATCAAACAGAACTAAAGCATCTCTATTGCAAACTAAAATGGTACATATGATAATAGCATGGAAGGAATCCGCCTCGGGTCTGGCTGGGAATGCATAACATCAGGGATGGGCCCCACCACCCTGAATCATGTCTTTGGGATGACCTCTGACAGGAGGACCTCCACCTCTAGCGGGCTGTCCTCTATCTCTAACAATCTAGCCCATACCTTTGGCTACCTGACCCCTACACCTGGCTGGCTGGCAAGTTGGTGTCGGAACGATGACACGAGAATCTTGGTACTTAGAACTGCTCGACGTGCGAGGACAATATCTAGCAATGTACCTCGGGTCACCATAAGTATAATATGACTTTGGTTGCTGAGGCTGATAGCCGGCAAACTGAACTTGTCGACCTGAATAATCACCCTGAAAACTCTGAAGAGGAGGTGCACTAATAAGAGCTGGCTGATCAGAGTACGACATATAGAGGCCACAACCACCTAAGGCACCATGGGATGTCTGAAGTGCTGAATGAAATGGCCTAGAAGGATGACCTCTACCTTAAGTACCCCCACCCCCAAGTAAGGCACCGCTGAATCCACCGGAATGGAGAGGTCTCTTGTCTGACCCCTGACCTCCCAATCAAAGAACCATCTCCACTCAATGGGCACATTGGCAGCATCCTGTAAAGAGATCTCGATCCCCCTCTCCTTAGCCATCTGCAATCTGATAGGCTGAGCAAGGACCTTAATTAATCTCCAACCCTCTCTCTCTCTATGGTAGCAAAAGAGTGGCATGGCGGGCCAAATCCACAAAACGAGTCTCATACTAGGTAACAGTCATGCTGCCCTGCTGAAGACGCTCGAACTGATGGCGGTGCTCCTCTCTAGTAGTGATAGGCAGAAACTTCTCCAAAAAGAGGTGTGAGAACTGATCCCATGTGAGGGCAGGTGACCCAGTTGGTCTATTCAATAGATAATCCCTCCACCACTTCTTGGCGGAACCAGTCATCTAAAAAGCAACAAAGTCCACCCAATTATTCTCCAAAATACCCATGTTGCGGAGAACATCATGGCAGCTGTCAAGGTACTCCTGGGGGTCTTTTGAAGTGGCACCGCTGAAATGAACTGGAAAAATCTTGATAAACCTATCCAATATCCACAAAGAATCGAAGGACATAGCTGCCCTATTAGCGAGCGGTGCGACAACAACTGGCTGAACTACCCCAACCGGATGAGCTACTGGGGTCTAAAGCTGGGGAGCCAACTGCTCCGGGGTGTAAGTGGCAGGAGTCTGGGCTCCTCTGCCATCCTGAGATACGGCTAGTGCCACGGGGAATGCGCTAGTCTGCGATACACTCCCCATAAGGCCCACTAGTCGGACCAAGGCATCTTGAAGCACCGAGGTAGCAATAAGCCCCTCTAGGATCTGAGCTGGTCCCGCCGGAACAGTCTAAGCCGGAGCCTCCCCAATGAGATCTATCTAAGGCTCCGCAACTGGAGTTGCTGTTTGGGCCCTAGACTGAGCCCTGCCCCTGCCCTTTGTAGGAGCTGCTGCTGGAGGATCCGGTTGCAGGTCAGCGGAAAAAGGGGTACTTGTTCTCGCCATCTACGAGAGAATAAGAATAGAAGAGTTCAATCAATATTGGGATAACACGAATCACATGATACAATTGAATAAAAGTGAACTTTTTCCTAATTTATAGCCTCTTGGGATAAGTACAGACGTCTCCGTAACGATCCCTCAGACTCTACTAAGGCAACCTATGTTACGACCTAGGCAACCTAGTGCTCTGATACCAACTTGTCACGACCAGAATTCCCACCCTGGGGACCGTGATGGCACCTAACGCTGTACTTGCTAGGCAAGTAAACATTTGAGGGTTACGACATTAAAACAATTAAAAACATATACGAAGTTATACTACCTTTCAACACAAGATACCAAAATAACAAGGAAGATGGTGTAACGATAATGTGAAAATAATATCTATGTCTCACTACCCAGGGTCTGGAGTCACAATTCATGGACTACAAAGAATTTACTACAAGTATTTGGCTGAAAGAAATTGTATAAATATTTGTGAAATAAATAAAATAGTAAATGGAGATAAAGGAAGAGACTCCAGGAATCTGCGGACGTCAGCAGATCTACTCGTGTCTCTTGCACGGGTGTCGGCTACTACTCAAAATCAGCTCGGACCTAAACTTGGATCTGCACAAAAAGTGCAGAGTGCAGTATCAGTACAACCGACCCCATGTACTGGTAAGTGTCGAGCCTAACCTCGGTGAAGTAGTGACGAGGCTAGGACAGGACACCACATAGAAAACGGGACAGTTAATCATGCTATTGGAAATAACAGCAAATAAAGAAGTAAAACAGGAAATAATGGGAAGGGACATGCAGTGAGGGGATTCAACATAAGGATTTAGTAAAACGAGAAGACATAAATAAACAGTGATCAATAAACAAATCAAGCAACTAAAACAGAAAGGAAATTTGCACGGCATTACCCTTCGTGCTTTTACTCTCAACCTCACCAAATAATAAATAAGAATGTATGGCATCACCCTTCGTGCTTTTACTCTCAACCTCACCAAATAATAAATAAGAATATATGGCATCACCCTTCGTGCTTTTACTCTCAACCTCACAATATAAATAAATTATGCACGGCATCACCCTTCGTGCTTTACACTCTTCCTCACAATATAAATGAATCATGCACGTCATCACTCTTCGTGCTTTACACTCTTACTCACAATATAAATAAATTATGCATGGAATCACCCTTCGTGCCTTACACTCTTCCTTACAATTCACAAAATCAATAACGACGGATAGCGAGAAATTCCACAAAAAAATCAATATTTCATGAATGATTAGTTTCATACTTTAACATCTCAACCTTGAATCAATATTCACAAATTTTCCAACCTCGGTGGAACCAGACATAATTCTCTCAACATTTCAATAACAACAATAAGCATGAATAATAGGTTTTAAGACTACAAGAATTTCAAGAATGGAATTTCACTCGCATATTATCACTTGACCACAACGTATAAGTGATTGTCACCTCACCTATAAATCGTATTCAAAAACAAAACATGTAGCAAATAATCACACAATACCTATTCCCTCAAGCTAAATTTTGACACAACACTTACCTCAATTTCGCAGGCCACTCACTGCTTAAGTACTGCTTTCCCTTTAGAATTCACCTCCAACCCACTCGTATCTAGTCATAATTATTTTAATATCATCAATTATCGCTAAAAAAATCAACTTTAATGCATAATTATAGTTTTCCTAAGTTTTCCCACCAAAAGTCAAAAATCGACCTCGAGCCTGCTTGGTCCAAACTCGAGATTCGGACCAAAATCCGTTTAGCCATTCTCCCCCGAGCCCGGATATACCATTGGTTTTGGAATCCGACCTCAATTTGAGGTCTAAATTTCCAAATTTCGAAATCCCTAGTTTTCTACACAAAATCCCCATTTTCACCATGAAAATCCTAGATTCTAGGTTGAAATCTTGTTAAAAGATATAAAAGATTGAAATAAAATAGTTAGGAATCACTTATCTATGATTTGGGGGAAGATTTGGTCTTTGAAAAGTCGTCTTTTGAGGTATAGGTTATGAAAAAAGTTGAACAATGAATGAAAAATCTTGTCTAAGTCTCTTTTACCCAACTACGGATGTCGCATTTGCGACCTGGGCTTCGTAATTGCGAAGCCCGCAAATGTGAAGGTACCTTCGCAAGCTGACTTCGCAAATGCGAATGATATGTCGCATTTGTGACAATTGGGCAATCGCAATTGAAGATAGAGGTTAGCATTTGCGAATATGGCCTTCCAAAACCCCCTTCGCAATTGCGATGAAAATCTCGCAATTGCGAGAACATGCTGGCTGAGGCCTTCTTCGCAATTGCGATAAAGACCTCGCAATTGTCAAGCCTGCTTAGTTCGCATTTGCAAAGCCTGATCTCGCAATTGCGAGATCAGAGGTTGACAACAGGTAGTTTACACCAGTAAAATTTTTCCTAAGTCCTAAACACCCCGAAACCTATCTGATACTCACCCGAGCCCTCGGGGCTCCAAACCAAACATACACGCAAGTCTAAAAATATCATACGGACTTGCTCGTGCGATAAAATCACCAAAATAACACCTAAAACTAAGGATTTAGCATCAAAACTCATGAGTTTCTCAAGAACACTTAAAGTTTCTATTTTCTCAACCGAAGGTCCGAATCACGTCAAATGAACTTCGATTTCCACCACTTTCACATATATTATTATAATAAATCTGTACCGGGCTCCGGAACCAAAATACGGGCCCGATACCAATGAGATCAAACATAATTAAATTTCTTTAATTTCTTTAAATTTCAGTCCTAAAATTTTCATCAAAAATTCATTTTCTCGAGCTAGGGACCTCGGAATTCGATTCCGGGCATACGCCCAAGTCCCATATTTTACTACGGACCTTCTGGTATCGTCAGAATACGAGTCCGGATCCGTTTACTCAAAACGTTACCAAAGTTAACTAAAATCATTTTTAAATCTCAAAAATTATTATTTAACAAATTGTCACATAAAGGCTTTCCGAATTTTCGCCCGGACTGCACATGCAAATCAAGTTGAGTAAAAATAAAGTTTCGAGGGCTAACGAGCGCATAATAGAGTCTTAATTCACAAGATGATCCTTTGGGTCATCACACCTACGTATACATGTTTTTGGTTCTTTGAATTATGAAATGTTAAATTAGTTGATTGTTATTATATAACGTTGCATATATTGTCTTAAAATTGCCAAGTAGTTTTTTCTTAACACCATACTTAGCTTAACCTCAATGCAAACTGCTCAAATTGCATTTAAATTCAAATTCGAATATCATATCATTTTGTTAGTAAGAGTGATGTTTTAAAAAACGACACACAATATAAATAAATAAAAAAATATTCTAAGATATCCTTATTTTAGAATCTATGTATTTGAATTGATTTTTTTTAAATTGATGAGTTCAGCTTCCAAATTTTTTATACTCAACAAAGATGAAATAGAAGAAGAAATTTGTTGTCATATCTTATTTATGGTTTCTACATTTTTCATACATTTTTTCTACATTTATTTTTTTTAATCTTATTTTTTAGGGAAAATGGTCAAATTTGTACCTATACTATTGAAAATTAGTCACGTTAATTCCCGATTCTACTTTCCATCCAAAATCATACCTGCCATTAGTAAAGTATATAAATTTGCCTCTAACCCTAACAAATTTCATATGTGGCACCGGGACCCCATAATAATTTGCCTACTAGACAATTTTTGACCCATTATTTTAGAAATCCTCCACCGTTGTAAAAACCCTCCCCACCCGTATAACCATCTTCTAAGCATATGTAAAGCAACTCCATCTTCATCTTTATCGAATTCCATTTATCTTTCCCCCAACCGAAAGGAAGACCTTTCGCCCTCTGAAGAGACCTTTCAATCATTTGGTATTACCTCCGGTGATTTTATATTCTTCACTTTCAAGCAAAATGGGTTTTTAATTTCAACTGAAATCCATATCCCCGAATCTCAACCCATCAAATTGGACAGCCAAATTAGCCAAAGACCTGAAATAATAATAAAATTGGATACCCAAATTATCCAGGAATCTGAGACGAAAATCGTAAATTTGATACTTGAGGGAAAGGAAGCGGAAGAGTTTATGGAGATCGATTACAGTGACATGGCAGTTGATGTGAATTTTACCAAATTATTTTCTGTACCTTGATTTCTAAGTGTTCATGGAAGAGTTGAGTGATGACGACTGTCGTGATCATAAGTTGTTGCTTCTTGCGCTTCACACAGCTTTTGTAGAATCTTGGTTTGTTCTCCTTAACCATGTTTCCTTTACTCAACTTAGTGGGTCCTAATTTTGGAAATGTTATTGGCCTTCGGGTGCTTCACCTCCACGAATGACTTTTTTTTACATCGTGCCAGAGGCGGCCATTCATCATACTGTTGAATTGAAGTTTCATTGTTTAGGGAAGTTTTTTGTTGCTCACTGATCATTGTCCAGTGGTGTTTCCACATGCAGAGTAACCTTGAATCAGGATCAATTGGTTCACTTTTTGAATGTTGTGTCAAGATCAGTAGTCACAAAAATGAAGACAGCTCGTAGTGGTGGTTCTTCAAGGAACTTCAAAAATGCTAGCAATGTCATTGAAGACATCAAGTGACATTCATCATCAACAAAAACCTTGAATCCTAAAGAAGATGATGGCTGACTTGCGGTCAGATTCTTTAGAAATACTAATTAACAAGTTATAAGGGTGGGGGCGGGTTTCTAAAATAATGGGTCAAAAATTGCCTAGTTGGCAAATTATTATGGGGTCCGAGTGCCACGTAGGACATCTGTTAGAGTTAGGGACAAATTTATATACTTTACTAACGGCATGTATGATTTTGGACGGAAAGTAGAAACAGGTATTAACGTGACTAATTTTTAATAGTATAGGTACAATTTTGACCTTTTTCCCTATTTTTTATGCCTTTCTTTAATTTTTTACAAAATAATAATTTATTTTGCTATAAATGATGAGTTTTACTAGAAATTGTCTACATAAGAACATTATTTATAGTTTTAGTCTTTGGAAAATTCTTTCATAATTTTATTTTGGCTTTATCTAATCAAGCTAAATAGGTGCTCACTCAATCACTTAAATTAAAAAATTGAAGGATGTGTAATTTATATATAATTCATTTATAATATGTGAATAATCGTGTGTTGTCACTGTATCATCTATGTATGTTAGATATAAAAAGTAAATAATAAATTTGGTTGGACATTTATGTAAATATTTCATAAGACTTTGATTTTATTATTTTATCTATCATCTAACTTCTATTATAATAATTTTAAAACTATCTTTTTATTTTTAAAATAACATTATATTTTTAAGAAATAATCTCATTTTGATAATTTAATTATATTTTAAAAATATATATTTCACGTCATACCAATATTTGAAATATATATTGTGATGTCCCTTTTAGGGCCCGGCTACCTAAGGTATTGTTCCACCTTGGCCCAGCGTTCACCCCTCCGTTGCTGCAGCCACTTGGGTTCGAACTTGGCACCTAGACCCATCCTTCTGCTTCATAAATAGCACTGGAGCACCCCAAGGCGATACACTCGGTCTAATAAATCCCTTAGACAACAACTCCTCAAGTTGCTCCTTCAATTCATTCAACTCTTTCGGAGCCATATGATACGAAGGTATAGAGATAGGCTGGGTGCCTGGAGCTAAATCAATATAGAAATCAATATCACGATCCGGAGGCATGCTTGAAAGGTATGAAGGGAATACATCAGCAAACTCTCGAACCACTGGCATTGAATCAATCGTCGGATACTCGGCGGTGGTGTCCTGCACATAAGGAAGATAATCCAGACAACCCTACTCGACTATATGTCGAGCCTTCAGGAAGGAAATGACCCAACTGGCTGCACTAACTGAGGAACCTCTCCACTCCAGCCTAGGCAACTCGGGCATGGCTAGAGTAACCATCTTGGCATGGAAATATAGAACGCCCTGATAGAGAGATAGAAAATCCATGACCAGGATAACCTCGAAATCAACCATATCAAGTAACATGAGTTCCGCTCTGGTCTCGAACCCACAATATGTAACCACACAGGACCGATAGATCCAGTCCACCACCAAAGAATTGCCCACAAGAGTGGACACATAAATAGGAGTACCTAAGGACTCACGAGGAATATATAGGAAACGAGCAAATAAGGCTGATACATATGAATAAGTGGATCCTGGATCAAATAATACTAATGCCTCTCTACCACATATTAAAATAATACATGTGAACACGACATCTGAGGCCACTGCATCTGATCTGGCCGGGATAGCATAGAATCTGGCTGGAGCATCGGATGACTGACCTCCGCTGGAATGAATATGAGCTGGCTGAGCTCCCCCTGCCTGGCCTCCACCTCTAGGATGACCTTTACCAGCATGTCCTCAACCTCTTGGTGGCCGAACAGCCGGTGCTGAGAATTTAGGCTTATAACTCTACCGAACGGCCTTGCCCCAAAGACTGGGACAAGTCCTCCTCATATGGCCTGGATCCCCGCACTCATAACACCCCCTCGGTACCATAACATGCTGCCTTGAAGAAGAAGAAGAACCCTGGATAGCTGGGGGACATTGAGAAATCTCTGGCATGGCACTGCAATAAGGACTAGAAGACCTCTGATGACCGGAATACCCGCCGGAGGAACCCTGAATGACTGGTGGGCGGTAAGAACTCTCCGGCATAGCGCTGAAACAAGGCCTCACTAGAACACCACGGGGAGGTGGTGGAGGTGGTGAATATGGAGTCCTGCTACGCTGGACCCTACCAAACTGACCTCTGCCCCCGGTGAGGCACCTCTGAAATCTCCCGAAAATGTAGCCCTCTTATGCTGCTGACTTTTCCTCTGCCCCTCGATCGGTAACCCTCAACCTGGTGAGCAATCTCGACCTCAAGCTGATAGGGAGTCCCCATCTCCACCTCTCAGACCATGTTGGCCCTAATACCTGCGTGCAACCCAGCTACAAATCGCCGCACTCTCTCAGCATCAGTAGGAAGTATCATCAGGGCATGACGAGACAACTTAGAAAACCTGGCCTCTTAGTCTGTCACCGACATCTGACCCTGCTCCAGATACTCAAACTGATACCACAGCTCTTCCCTCTCAGAGGGTGGAATATATCTGTCCAAGAATAATTGAGTGAAGTGCCCTAGGTGATAGAAGGGGAATCTGCCGGTCTACCAAGAATATAGGACTGCCACCTCATGTTGTGCAGTCTTTCCCTATACCTATCAATGAAGTCTTGGGCATCCTCTCCTCGCTCACCTCCAAAGACAGGAGGGTTAAATCTAGTCCATCTATCCATTAACTTCTGCGGATCACCGTCCGCAGCTAGTCTGGGCTCAAGTGCTGCTGCTACAGGCTGGGACCCATCCATAGGCAGTTTACTCGGGGTCTGATATATTGCTGCTGCATGACGTGCGGCCTGGGTGGTAGGGGTATGGGCTCCCCCTCCCGCCTGAGATATGGAAGGATCCGCTAGAAATAGGCCAGCCTGGGTCATGGTATCCATGAACCGCATCATACGGTCCATGAGCTCCTAGAATCCTAGCGCTGTCAAAAAGTCCATCGGAGCAGGATCTGCTGGGGGCACCTCGCTCTGTTCCTCCATAATGTGATCCGGTGCTGGCGCTACTGGTGGTGCAACTGGGATAGCTCTGGGACGCCCTTGTCCTCTACCTTTGGCCGGTGCCCTCACCTAGCCTCTTCCACGACCTCAGACGAAGGGGGTAGAGGCCCCTCCCAGGTCTGGAACATCGGCTGCGCGTGTCCTCACCATCTGTGAGAGAATAGAAGAGTGAGATTCATTATACTCGATAGCCTCCCGAAGATAAATACAGACGTCTCTGTATCGATCCGTAAGACTCTATTAGGTTTTCCCGTAACTTGTGAGACCAACGTGAACCTAGAGCTCTGATACCATGTTGTCACGACCCAAATTCTATGTAGTTCGCGATGGCACCCAACTCCTGTGTCAGGCAAGCCAACCTTATGTTACTAGTGATTTCCCTTTTAATTTATCAAAACATTTTTCCAACACTTACGAGAAATACTTATAACTTAAGTCGCAAGACAACAGATAGCTTAAGTAACCTTAAAGAGGAATATAACCATGATAGTCATAACCAATAATTACAGCCCAAAAACGTGATGTCTACTACGTGTGTGTGCTAGGAACTGGTGTCACAAGTCTACATGCATCTAATCGAATAAGTATCCAAACAAATACAAGTCTGCCCAATTGTCTAATGAACAATACAGACATATTTAACAGCACAAGGAAAGAAACTCCAAGGTGCTGCCAGAGAACGTCAAGGAAAGCAGCTCACCGAGAAGTCCACACCAAGTACTAGTTAGGGACGAACACCAGACTGATACCCAGATGCACCTGCCTCAGAACATGTACAATTAAGTACATAAGCGCAACATGGGTACATAAACAAATATGTACCCAGTGAGTATCCCGTCTAGTCCCCAAGAAGTAGTAACGAGAGGTCGACGTGATACTTACTAGGGTCAAAATAATATAGTTAAATGAATACTATACATGAGTAATAGTCATAACTAATCACAAAAACAGGAACATCAAGTACCATTTATAATTACCTTTTCATGTCAATCTCGCTAGCATATAATTTACTTAATTTTCCTTTTTCATATTAATTAACTGATACAAGCACCACAGAACTCCCAGTCAATTAAGTAACACATAGTATGCCATAATCCTACGGCCAGTACGACGTGAAAATAAATGCTCATTGCCGAATGGTCGAGTGACTCGAACCATAGATGCATCTATTACCCGCTCGCAAATCGAACATGCAACGCGGTTGACATAATGATAGGGCTACCTCGCTCACGAATCATACATGCGACGCGGGTGCCCATATACGTAGAAAGAATTTAGTAGAGATTATACTTGAAGAAAGGATTTAATGATATGAATTTGGAATGTAACCTCCTAAATATTCACATAACAATTCAAGGATATTTAGCCATCTAACGACATTCAAGATCACAGATATGGTAGATAAAGCATGCTTGTGAGTCCTACAACGACCCGACAAGGCAAAATAGTAGCTACGCACGGACTCTCATCACTTCGTGCATGCGTAGCCCCCACAAATAAGGAAATGCAATTATTTATAACCATCTATGGGGGACAATTCCCTCTTACAAGTATAGAAAGGAGACTCAATTCGTGTCGAGCCTACTTTACGGGTCAAGAATGCGCCCTAAACTCCAAACTTGTTTCCCAAGGACTCGAAAGTAATGAAATATTGCATAAATAAGTTAATCTACACTCAAATGTATGAAATTATCCTGTTTAAATAATTATTTCAACCTACTTTAAAGAATCTCAAAATACACCTCCGGGCCCACATGCTCGGATTCCGAAAATTCTCGAACGTAACAATCACCCATAGCCTAAGGACCAATAATATATAGTTTTTGTATGATTCCATGACAAATTCCTAGGTAATTTTCTCATTTTCCATAAAACCTAGGTTTTTACTCTAACCCATTGTTTATAATAATTTAGGATGTTAACCCACCTAAGAATTCAAGTATTTAAGCTAGATTATAGTAGAAATTACTTACCTTTCAGTAGCTAGGTCGAACACCCTCTTGTGAGCTCTCAAAATCGCCTATGGTGGAGAAGAAAATGGTCAAAATGGCTAAGTCCCATATTTTAAAAGAACCTTACTGCCTACAGGGTTTTCGTACCTGCGGCTCGAGGACTACACTTGCGGTCTCGCACCTGCGAGAATAACCTCGCACCTGCGGAAATGGACAAGGGGGTCCGGGGTCGCAGCTGCGGAAAGGAGCCCGCACCTGCGGCTCCGCTTCTGCGGATTTTGATCCGCACCTACGAGAATTGGCACCCTCACGTAGGGCCGCACATGCGAGGCAAAGATCGCAGAAGAGGTCACGCACCTGTGACTGGGCCACCGCAGGTGCGGTCGCACCAGGACTGGTGCACCAGCAGCTGTTTTAGCTGGTTTTTGGCCTCGCTCGATGCCCGAATGGCATGTAGGCCCACCCGAGCCCCCGTCCAAATATACCAACAAGTCCCAAATCATAATACGTACTAGCTCGAGCCTTTAGAACACCCATAACAATGCTAAAACTAAAAATCACACCTCAAAACCCCTAGAATCAAACTTAAGAACTTTAAGTTCTTGAATTCGTTAACAATGTCCCAAACCTACATATACTACATCGGAATGGCACCACATTTTTCAAGAAAGTCATAAATGACATGAGGAACTATTCTCGATCTCGAAATTCCGTTCGGACCTCGATAACACAAAAACACGTCCCAAACCTCAAATTTGAACCTAAGGGAACTCCTATTTCACTATTTGGCGCCAAAATGCTCCCGGGTAATCCAAGACCCATTCAGAACGTACGTCCAAGTCCAAAATCATCATACAAACCTACCAGAACCTTCGGATCGTGATTTCGAGGTTTTTTACTTAAAAAGTTGATCGAAGTTAAACTTGGCCTTAAAAGCCAATCTTAAGGAACGAAGTGTTCCTATACCACTCTAAACTCTTCCAAATCTCGTACCACCCGTCCCCGCAAGTCATAAATCATTAAAAGAAACTACGGGAAGTATCATTTAGGGAAACGGGGTCCTAGAACGCAAAACGACCTGTTGGGTCGTTACATATATTTTTTGTTATACTTGAAAATCACTATAGAAAGTATCAATTAGAAACCAATATCCCTCTTGTTAAATCCGAGAAAAATAACTTTAACATAAATGATTCAAAACTAATATTATTCAACAAAAAAGATAATATACCCTTGCAATATTAGCTTGACTGTAGCTAAATGAAGAGGTTCCAGCTTATACCCTTCAATTCCTAAAAGGTGCTAAATTGAAATGAATGATAACAATTGTGTAGCCAAAGTTTTGTCATTTGTTTGATGTCCATTTATACGAATTGACTCTTCAAACAGATATTCTTCAAAAAGAAAAAAGAAACAATTTTTTTTTGCATATTGATGGATTTTTGTGTTGTTTCTTTCTCCACCATGTAGGTTTACTTCATTATATATGTAAGTGAGCTTTTATTCAATTTTTAAACTCCTTTATTTTATCTGGATAAACATAGACGTGTACCTTATATATTACATTTATTTTAAAAGAAAATTTACTTTATTCAAATTCAGCAATAGGGTTTTACAGAACAATAATTATCGGGTTTTAAATATATTAGAGTTTTATAGTCATATGGAGTAGTTTTTTTCTTCTTTTTTGCCTGAGGCGAAGTAGTATTTAAATAATTATAAAAAATAAAAAAAGTTCCTAACATGTTGCATATGATCATTAACTGAATTAAGTATGACAACATGATAATATGAGATAAATTTCTCTTTCAATTTAATTTTAATTTAAAAAAATTTATCTATATATTACTAACTAATTTAAATATAGAATAAAGTTATCATATATTATTGGCATTTATTAGTTTGCCACTTGGATTAACCATAATGTCAATTATATATTGTTACTTTATTCCTGTAATATATATAGAGAGATATAGATTGGTTCCTCAAACAAACATTCTTCAAACAAAAAAACAATTTTTTTGAATATTGACGGATGTTTGTGATTTCTTTCTCCAGCATGTAGTTTTACTTCATTATATATGTAACTGAACTTTTATTCAATTTTTAAACTCCTTTCTGTTATATGGATAAACATAGATGTGTGCCCTATATACTACATTTAAATTTGCTTTATTCAAATCCTGCTATAGTGTTTTAAAGAACTATAATTATCGGGTTTTAAATATAAAAGAGTTTAATAGTTATATAGATCAGAGTAGTTTTTTCTTTCTTAGAATAATGTAATCATATATTATTGGCATATATTAGTTTTCCACTTGGCTTAATCATTATGCCAATTATATATGGTAACTTTATTCCTTTATCATACATACATACATATATGTATATACACACACTAAATACTAATTACATAAATGCATCGTTCTTGCTATTTTTGTTAGTTTGAACAAAGGAAATTAAATATGCAATATAATTCAAGGACGGGAATTATGTTCCAAGAGAATCACATGGTCTCCCCACAAAAACTCAAATTTAAACATTTGGGATTAAGGATGGCTCCCAAACTCCTCTAGTCTAAGAAGTCTTATTGAAGGTCCAATCTTGCCTACTTCCTGCAATCTAAAAATAAGATATATTTATTCCAACAACAATTGGGACCTGGATAAACTCTTAATGGATATCCCACTAACATTCATCAAAATTTTCTAAAGGCAAAAATCCGAACCAAGGGACCAATAAATGACCTCCTTATATGGTCTACCAAGAGAATTTTTACTACCAAGAGCTGCTACAATCTTATTGAACCTAATAGCATGAAGCATCAGGATTTTGATTGGATTTGGTCCTTATCCTGTCCTAATAAAATAATTTTTTATGGAAATATCTCCACAATAGGCTCCCATGTAGAAAATACCTTGCCCGAATTGGGATCAATATCGATCCACTATGTCCAATATGCAATATGAAGGAAGAGGAATCCATCATTCACATCTTCTTTGACTGCAAAGTTAACAAACATTTCTGTGATAAATTGGGTGGATTACCCTATTTGGATCCCACAAGGGTGCATTGGCTTACTCAGTCAAGAGACTTCAATTACTCCATGAGCCACAACCTCCTTCAATGGAATTACATACTCCCCTATGTACTGTGGGAACTTTGGATTAATAGAAATTCCAATAATCAAAACAACACTATCCACTCCACTAATTTAAACAACATCATACAAAAGTAGTGGAATTCAAGCTCCTCACGGACATAACCCATTACCAACTGAAATGTTAAAATTTCATGTCAAGTGGCACAATGCGCCGAACCTACCTATACTACTCAGAATGGGACCAAATTTTGCAAGCAGGTCATAAATTACATGACAGAACTATTCCCGGTCTCAAAATTCAATTCGGACCTCGATAACACAAAAACACGTACCAAACCTCAAATATGAACTTAAGGAAACTCCTATTTCACTATTATGCGCCAAAACGCTCCTGGGTCATCCAAGATCCGTTTCGAACATACGCCTAAGTCCGATATTATCATACGAACCTACCGGAACCTTCGAATCGCGATTCCTAGGTCGTTTACTCAAAACGTTGACCGAAGTCAAACTTGGCCTCAGAAGCCAATCTTAAGGAACTAAGTGTTCCTATACCACTCTAAACTCTTCCAAATCTTGAAACACCTGTCTCCCCAAGTTATAAATCATTAAAAGCAACTGCAGGAAGTCTCATTTAGGGGAACGGGGTCCTAGAACACAAAACTTCCGGTCGGGTCGTTACATTCTCCACCTATTAAACAAACGTTCACCCTCGAACGAGTCTAGAATCATACCTGAAAAGCTGAATAGGTGTGGATATCTGCTCCGCATGTCCTCCTCGGACTCCCAAGTCGCCTCCTCAACTGATTGGCCCCTCCACTGGACCTTTACGGTAGAAACTCTTTTGGATCTCAACTGGCGATCTTACATGTCAATAATAGCAATTGGCTCCTCCTCATACCCCAACCTCTCATCCAACTGAATGGTGCTGAAATATACCACGTGAGAGAAGTCGGCATGGTACCTCTAGAGCATGGATACATGAAAGACCGGGTGAACCCCTGATAAGCTGGGAGGTAAAGCAAGCTCATAAGCAACCTCGCCAACTCGCCTCAAAACCTTGAAAGGACCTATAAACCTCGGGCTCAGCTTGCCCTTCTTCCCAAACCTCATATACCCTTCATCGGCGAGACTTTAGACAAAACCTTCTCTCCCTCCATATATGATACATCATGCGCCTTCTGATCCGCGTAACTCTTCTATCAGGACTGTGCTGTGTGAGCCTCTCCTGAATCAATTTCACTTTCTCCAAAGCATCCTTTACCAGGTTGGTGACATATAACTTAGCCTCGCCAGGCTCAAATCACCCGATAGGAGAACGACATCGCCGTCCATACAAGTCCTCAAATGGAGCCATCTCAATGCTGGACTGATAACTATTATTATACGCAAACTCGGCTAGAGGCAAGAATTGGTCACACTGACCTTCGAAGTCTGTCACACATGCCCTAAGAATGTCCTCCAATATTTGAAATGTCCGCTCCCACTGCCCATCAGCCTGGGGATAAAATGATGTGCTGAGCTCTACTCGGGTGCCCATCTAACTATCCAATGCTCTCTGGAAGTGCGACGTGAACTGAGGACCTCGATCTGATATAATGGACACAGGAACACCGTGCAACCGGACTATCTCCGAAATGTAGATCTGGGCCAACCTCTCAGAAGTATAAGTAATAGTTACTGGAATAAAATGCGCCGGTTTGGACAACGTGTCCACGATGACCCAAACAGCGTCGACCTTCCGCAAAGCCGGAGGCAACCCGACTACGAAGTCCCGTAGTGATGCGCTCCTATTTTCACTCAGGTATATGCATCTCCTAAAGTAGGCCTCCTGGCCTCTGATGCTCATACTTAACATGTTCGAAATTAAGACATCTAGCCACATACTCCACTATGTCCTTCTTCATTCGCCTCCACCAGAAATGCTGCTTCAAGTCACGATACATCTTCGTAGCACCAGGATGAACATAATACCATGAACCATGAGCCTCCTATAGAATCCTCTCACTCAGGCCATCAACATTAGGAACACACAAACTTCCCTGAAGTCTCAGAACACCATCCTCGCTATAGAAACCTCCTTGAAAACACCCTGAACCACTGTCTCCCGTAGTTTTGCCAAGCACGTATCATCAAACTGTCGGGCCTTAATCTCCCCCAATAGTGAAGACTGAGCAACCACGTGCAAGAACTCAACGGGGCTCTAAAAGGTCCAATCTCACCAGGCGATTAGCCAAGGACTGAATGTCCAAGGCTAGAGGTCTCTCTTCCGCTGAAATGTAAGCCAAACTACTCATACTCTCCGCCTTCCCACTTAGGGCATCTGCTACCACGTTTTCCTTACCCGGATGATAGGGAATGGTGATGTCATAATCCTTGAGCAACTCAAGCCACCTGCACTGCCTCAAATTATGATCCTTTTTCTTGAACAAGTGTTGCATGCTACGGTGGTCTGTATAAACCTCACAAGACATCCCATACAAGTAGTGCCTCCAAATCTTAAGAGCATGAACAATCCTCGCCAACTCCAGATTGTACACAGGGTAATTCTTCTCATGAACCTTCATCTGGCACAAAGCATAATCAATAAATGTCCCTTCCTGCATCAACACACATCCTAAGCCAACGCGTGAAGCGTCGCAATATACTGTATACATCCCAGAACCGGAAGGCAATACTAGAAATGGTGCTGAGGTCAATGCTGTCTTGAGTTTCTGAAAGCTCACCTCACACTCGTTGGACCATCGGAACAGGGCATTCTTCTGAGTCAATCTAGTCAGTGGTGATGCAATGGATGAAAAACCCTCCACGAATCGGCGATAATAACCTGTTAAACCCAAGAAGCTCCTGATCTTTGTAGTTGAGGTAGGACGTGGACAACTCTGGACTGCCTCAACCTTCTTAGGATCAACCTTGATACCCTCTCCGGATACCACATGTTCCAAGAATGCCATGGAATCCAACCAGAACTCACACTTGGAGAACTTAGCATATAGCTTCTATTCTCGCAAAGTCTGAAGCACAACTCTCAAATGCTGCTCGTGCTCCCCCAGGCTACGTGAGTAAATCAGAATATCGTCAATAAAGACAATGAGAAAAGAATCAATATACGGCCTGAACACCCTGTTCATCAAGTCCATAAATGTTGTTGGGGCATTAGTCAAGCAAAACGAAATCACCAGGAAATCATAATGGCCATATCTCGTACGAAAAATAGTCTTCGGAACGTCCGAGTCCCGAATCTTCAGCTGGTGGTACCCCGACCTCAGGTCGATCTTAGAAAACACCCGAGCACACTGCAAGTGGTCAAACAAATCATCGATACGCGTCAATGGGTACTTATTCTTAATGGTGACCTTGTTTAGCTGGCGGTAGTCAATACACATCCGCATAGACCCATCATTCTTCTTCACAAATAGCACTGGAGCACTCCAAGGCGATACACTCGGTTTGATAAATCCCTTAGCCAACAACTCCTCAAGCTGCTCCTTTAATTCCTTCAACTCTTTCGGAGCCATACGGTACAGAGGTATTGAGATAGGCTGGGTGGATGGAGCTAAATCAATTCATAAATCAATATCACGATCCGGAGGCATGCCTGGAAAGTCTGAAGGGAATACATCAACAAACTCTCATACCACTGGCACTGAATCAATCGTCGGAGACTCAGTGGTGGTGTCCGCACATAAGCAAGATAGGCCAGACAACCCTTCTCGACCATATGTCGAGCCTTCAAGAAGGAAATGGCCCGACTGGCAGCACTAACTGAGGAACCTCTCCACTCCAGCCTAGGCAACTAGGGCATGGCTAGAGTAATCGTCTTGGCATGGCAATCTAGAATGGAATGATAGGGATATAGCCAATCCATGCCTAGGATAACCTCGAAATTAACCATATCAAGTAACAGGAGGTCCGCTCTGGTCTCGAACCCACAAAAAGTAACCACATAGGACCCATAGATCCGATCCACCACCACAGAATCACCCACAAGGGTGGACACATAAATAGGATTATCCAAGGACTCACGAGGAATATCCAGGAAACGAGCAAATAAGGCTGATACATATGAATAAGTGGATCCTGGATCAAATAATACTAATGCCTCTCTACTACATACTGAAATAATACATGTGATCACGGCATCTGAGGCCACTGCATCGGATCTGTCCAGGATAACATAGAATCTGGCTGGAGCACCGGATGATTGACCTCTGCTGGAGTGAATAGGAGTTGGTTGAGCTCCCCATGCCCGACCTCCACCTTTGAGACGACCTCTACCAGCCTTTCCTCCACCTCTAGGTGGCCAAACTGCCGGTGTTGATAATGTAGCTGATAAATCTGTTGAACGGACTTGCCCCAAAGCCTGGGATAAGTCCTCCTCATATGGCCTGGATCCCCGGACTCATAACATCCCCTCGGTACCATAGTCTGTTGCCCTGAAGAAGAAGAATCCTGGATAGCTGGGGGACGGTGAGAACTCTTTGGCATGGCACTGCAGTAAGGACTAGAAGACTCCTGATGACCGGAATACCCATTGGAGGAACCCTGAATGGCTGGTGGGCGGTAAGAACTCTCCGGCATGGCACTGGAATAAGGCCTTAATGGAACACCACGGGGAAGTGGTGGAGGTGATGAATATGGAGGCCTGCTAGGTTGGCCCCTACCGAACTGACCTCTGCCATTGTCTGGGGCTCCTCTGAAATCTCCAGAAAATCTAGCCCTCTTATCCTGCTGTTCTACTCTCTGCCCCTCGATCGGTAACCCTCAATCCGGTAAGCAATCTCGACCACAAGCTGATAAAGAGTCCCCATATCCACCTCTCGGGCCATGTTTGCCCTAATACCTGAGTGCAACCGAGCTACAAATCTCCGCACTATCTCAGCATCAGTAGGAAGTATCATCAAGTCATAACAAGACAACTCAGAAAACCTGGCCTCGTAGTCTGTCACCGGCATCTGACCCTGCTCCAGCTGCTCAAACTGATACCGCAACTCTTCCATTTCAGAGGGTGGAATATATATGTCCAGTAACAATTGAGTGAACTTCTCCCAAGTGATAGGAGGCAAACCTGCCGGTCTACCAAGAATATAGGACTGCCACCATCTGCGGGCCCTACCCTCTAACTGGAAAGTAGTGAAGTCAACTCCATGCGACTCAAATATCCTCATGTTGTGCAGTCTGTCCCTGCACCTATCAATAAAGTCCTGGGCATCCTCTCCTTGATCACCTCCGAAGACAGGAGGGTGCAATCTGGTCCATGTATCCAATAACTTCTGCGGATCACCATCCGCAACTGGTCTAGGCTCGGGTGCTGCTTCTACAGGCTGGTCCCCATCCACGGGCTATGTACTCGAGGTCTGATATACTGCTGATGCATGACCTGCAGCTTGGGAGGTAGGGGTCTAGGCTCCCTCTCCTACTTGAGATGTGGCAGGATCCGCTGGAAATAGGCCAGCCTGGGTCATGGTATCCATGAACCGCATCATACGACCCATGACCTCCTGGAAGCCTGGCGCCATCATAAAGTCCATTAGAGCAGGATCTGCTGGGGGCACCTCGCCCTGCTCTTCCGTAATGGGATCCGCTGCTACCCCGCTCACGAATCATACATGCGACGCTGGTGCCCGTATACATACACTTAATAATCAAGGATTCAGGGATTTAGTAAAGATTATACTTGAAGAAAGGATTTAATGATATGAATTTGGAATGTAACCTCCTAAATATTCACATAACAATTCAAGGATATTTATCCATCTAACTACATTCAAGATCAGAGACACGGCACATAAAGCATGCTTGTGAGTCCTAAAACTACCTGGCAAGGCAAAATAGTAGGTACGCATGAAATCTCGTCACTTCGTGCGTGCGTAGCCCCCGTGAATAAGGACATGCAATTATTTATGATCACCTATGGGGGACAATTCACTCTTACAAGTTTAGAAAGGAGACTCACCTCGTGTCGAGCCTACTTTCCGGGTCAAGAATACGCCTGAAACTCCAAACTCGTCTCCCAAGGACTTGAAACTAATCAAATATTGCATAAATAAGTTAATCTACACTCAAATGTATGGGATTATCCTATTTAAATAATTATTTCAACCTACTTTGAAGAATCTCAAAATACACCTCCGGGCCCACATGCTCGGATTCCGGAAATTCTCGAAGGTAACACTCACCCATAGCCTAAGGACCAATAATATATAGTTTTTGTATGATTCCATGACAAATTCCTTGGTAATTTTATCATTTTCCATAAAACCTAGGTTTTTACTCTCACCCATGATTTATACTAATTTAGGATGTTAACCCACCTAAGAATTTAAGTATTTACGCTATATTATAGTAGAAATTACTTACCTTTCAGTAGCTAGGTCGAACACCCTCTTGTGAGCTCTCAAAATCGCCTATGGTGGAGTACAAAATTCTGAAAATGTCTAAGCCCCATATTTTAAAAGAACCTTACTGCCTACAGGGTTTTCGCACCTGCGGCTCGAGGACCGCACCTGCAGTCTCGCACCTGCGAGAATAATCTCGCACCTGCGGAAATGGGCAAGGGGGTCTGGGCTCGCACCTGCGGAGAGGAGCCTGCACCTACGGCTCCGCTTCTGCGGATTTTGATCCGCACCTGCGAGAATTGGCAGCCTCACCTGGGGCCGTACCTGCGAGGCAAGGACCACAGAAGCGGTCTCGTACCTGCGACTAGGCCACCGCAGGTGCGGTCGCACCAGGTCTGGTGCACCAGCAGCTGTTTGAGCTGGTTTTTAGCCTCGCTCGATGCCCGAATGGCACCTGGGCCCACCTGAGCCCCTAGACAAATATACCAACAAATCCCAAATCATAATACGGACTTGTTCGAGCCTTCAGAATACCCAACACAACGCCTAAAGTAAAAGTCACACCTCAAAACCCCTAATATCAAACTTAACTTTAAGTTCTTGTATTAGTTAACAGTGCGCCGAACCTATCTATACTACTCGGAATGGCACCACATTTTGCAAGCAAGTCATATATGACATGAGGAACTATTCTCGGTCTCGGAATTCCGTTCGGACCTCGATAACACAAAAACACGTCCCAAACCTCAAATTTGAACTTAAGGGAACTCCTATTTCACTATTTGGCGCCAAAACGCTCACGGGTAATCCAAGACCCATTAAGAACGTACATCCAAGTCCAAAATCATCATACGAACCTACCAGAACCTTAGAATCGCGATTCCGAGGTCGTTTACTTAAAAATTTGACCGAAGTTAAACTTTGCCTTAAAAGCCAATCTTAAAGAACTAAGTGTTCCTATACCACTCTAAACTCTTCCAAATCTCGAACCACCCGTCCCCGTAAGTCATAAATAATTAAAAGAAACTACGAAAAGTCTCATTTAGGGGAAGGGGGTCCTAGAACGCAAAATGACTTGTTGGGTCGTTACATATATTTTTTGTTATACTTGAAAATCACTATAGAAACTATCAATTAGAAACCAATATCGCTCTTGTTAAATCCGAGAAAAAAAAACTTTAACATAATTTAATGATTCAAAACTAATATTCTTCAACGAAAAAGATAATATACCCTTGAAATATTAGCTTGACTGTAGCTAAATGAAGAAGTTTCAGCTTATACCCTTCAATTCCTAAAAAGTGCTAAATTGAAATGAATGATAACAATTGTGTAGCCAAAGTTTTGTTATTTATTTGATGTCCATTTATACGAATTGACTCTTCAAATAGATATTCTTCAAAAAGAAAAAAGAAACAATTTTTTTTGCACATTGATGTATTTTTGTGTTGTTTCTTTCTCCATCATGTAGGTTTACTTCATTATATATGTAAGTGAGTTTCTATTCAATTTTTAAACTCCTTTATTTTGATCTGGAAAAACATACATGTGTACCTTATATATTACATTTGTTTTAAAAGAAACTTACTTTATTCAAATTCAGCAATAGGGTTTTAAAGAACTATAATTATCGGGTTTTAAATATAATAGAGTTTTATAGTCATATGGAGTAGTTTTTTTCTTCTTTTTTTCCAGAGGCGAAGTAGTATTTAAATAATTATAAAAAATAAAAAAAGTTCCTAACATGTTGCATATGATCATTAACCAAATTAAGTATGACAACATGATAATATAAGATAAATTTCTCTTTCATTTTAATTTTAATTTAAAAACATTTATCTGTATATTACTAACTAATTTAAATATAGAATAAAGTTATCATATATTATTGGCATTTATTAGTTTGCCACTTGGATTAACCATAATGCCAATTATATATTGTTACTTTATTCCTTTAATATATATAGAAAAGATATAGATTAGTTACTCAAACAAACATTCTAAAATTTTTTTTTTTTTTTTGAATATTGACGAATGTTTGTGATTTCTTTCTCCAGCATGTAGTTTTACTTCATTATATATGTAAGTGAACTTTTATTCAATTTTTAAACTCCTTTTTGTTATATGGATAAACATAGACATGTTCCCTATATATTAAATTTAAATTTGCTTTATTCAAATCCAGCTATAGTGTTTTAAAGAACTATAATTATCGGGTTTTAAAGGTAAAAGAGTTTAATATTTATATGGATCAGAGTAGTTTTTTCTTTTTTAGAATAATGTAATCATATATTATTGGAATATATTAGTTTTCCACCTGGCTTAACCATTATGCTAATTATATATGGTAACTTTATTCCTTTAATATACATACATACATATATGTATATACACACACTAAATACTAATTACATAAATGCATCGTTCTTGCTATTTTTGATAGTTTGAACAAAGGAAATTAAATATGAAATATAATTCAAGGATGGGAATTATGTTCCAAGGGAATCACATGGTCTTACCACAAAAACTCAAATTTAAACATTTGGGATTAAGGATGGCTCCAAAACTCCTCTAGTCTAAGAGGTCGTATTGAAGGTCCAATCTTGCCTACTTCCTGCAATCTAAAAATAAGAGATATTTATTCCAACCACAATTGGGACCTGGATAAACTCTTAATGGATATCCCCACTAACACTCATCAAAATTTTATTAAGGCAAAAATCCGAACCAAGGGACCAATAAATGACCTCCTTATATGGTCTATCTCACCCAAGAGAATTTTTACTACCAAGAGTTGCTACAATCTTATTGAACCTAATAGCAGGAAGCATCAGGATTTTGATTGGATTTGGTCCTTATCCTGTACTAATAAAATAAATTGTTATGGCAATGTCTCCACAATAGGCTCCCATATAGAAAATACCTTGCCCGAATTTGGATCACTATCGATCCACTATGTCTAATATGCAATATGAAGGAAGAGGAATCCATCATTCACATCTTCTTTGACTGCAAAGTTAACAAACAATTCTGGGATAAATTGGGTGGATTACCCTATTTGGATCCCACAAGGGCGCATTGGCTTACTCAGTTAAGAGACTTCAATTACTCAATGAGCCACAACCTCCTTCAATGGAATTACATACTCCCCTATGTACTATGGGAACTTTGGATTAATAGAAATGCCAATAATCAAAACAACACTATCCATTCCACTAATTTAAACAAAATCATACAAAAGTAGTGGAATTCAAGCTCCTCACGGACATAACCCATTACCAACTGAAATGTTAAAAATTCACGTCAAGTGGCACAAGCCCCCTAAAGGATGATACAAATTAAGATGCTAGCCACAAAGCTTACCAAAGTGGTACGGGAAGTGTGTTCCGTGATGCTAATGGGCACTGGATTGTACGATTATAAAATCTTTACATGCAAGAGGTTCCTTGGAGGAAAAATTAAAGGCAATAAAGGAAGGACTCAAAACATCCCATGAATGTAATCTATTTTGTAACGCCCCGGTCGGTCGTTATTTAGAATCTGCATTATATTTGTTGTTATTTCCTTGTCATAGGTTGGTTATACTATTTATGATGTGTTAGAGTTAGTTGGATCGGGTTCGGAATGGTTGTAGGGAGAATTGAGTCACTTAGTCTCTAAAAATAGCTTTATAGTTGGAAAAAATCAACTAAGAGCTGACTTATTGGTAAATGACCTCGAAATGCGGATTTTATGGCTTAGATAACTTTATTAGGTGATTTGACACTTAAGAGCGTGTTCAAAATATTTTTGTGATGTCCGGTGTAGATTTAGGCTTGAATTGGAGAAAGTTAGTTTTTGGTGATTTTCAGTCGGTAGTGTAAAATAGTCTATCGGGGTCGGAATAGAATTTCGGAAGTTGGAACATGTTCGTAATGACATTTTTGATGTGTGTGCGAAATTTCATGTCAATCGGATGTGTTTTGGTTAGTTTCTGCATCGTTGGTGAAATTTAGAAATTAGTTCATAGGCTTGAATTAAAGGTGATTTTGGTGTTTTGATATTGTTTTTGGTGTTTCGAAGGATCGACTAAGTTCGAATGATGTTATGGAATATGTTGGTAGGTTTGGTTGAGGTCCTGAGGGCCTCGGGGTTTATTTCGGATGGTTAAGGGGCAATTTCGGGCCTTAAAGAATTGCTGGTTTTTCTGGTGTTTCTGTAGAAAGATTTTACCCTATGCGTTCGAGGAGGGGGGCTCGCGTTCGCATAGGGGAAGTTGGGAGCTGGGGATTCTTCTGTGCGTTCGTGGTTAAAGGGTGCGAACACGTAGGTTTGAGCTGGTTGTTCATCGTGAACGCAGGGGAGAAGGTGCGTTCCCGTAGGATTAAAGCCATCTGAGGGACCCCATGCCATTTGGTCTATGCGTTCGCGAAGGTCCAGGCGGGTGGGGCAGTGCGATCGCGGGCGTGTAGTCGCTTTTGCAAAGAGTGAATTGGGACCAGTTAGAAATGCTCTATGCGAACGCGGTCGTGCTTATGCGTTCGCGAAGGGTAAAAACCTGGGCAGTATAAATATAACCCATCCGCGACCTTTGCCCACTTTTCCACCATTTTTGAACGGGAATAGTGATTTTGGGGCGATTTTGAAGAGGGAAAATGATTGTTCTACATTGAGGTAAGGATTTTGGACCCTATAACTTGATTATATGTTATTAAGGGCTAATTAACAGTGTTTAATTGGGAAAAATTAGTAGAAAAAGGTGAAATTAGGGCTTGTGATTATGAGACATTTTAGGGATGATTTGAGGGGTCAAGCGGACTCCGATTTTAGATTTATTTATATGTACAGACTCATGATATGATGAAGATCGTTTTGGTATAAAGTTTGTCGAGTTTCAAGATGCAGGCTCAGGGTTGGATTTTGGCTAATTTCTGGTTTTGTGCTAAAATTGATATTTTTCGACTCGAATTCATTCCCTTAATAAAATTTGATGTGAAAAATCATATCTTTATAGATTTGGAGCACTCGGAAGGTTATTCGAGAGGCAAGCGTGTTGCATAGTAGCTTTTCTGGCTAGTTTTGAGGTAAGTAATTTCTTTAAATCCTGTCCTGAGGGTATGAAACCCCGGACTTTACATCCTTTCACAGATTTGGAGTGAGGCACACACTGGATGACGAGTGTGGGGCGTGAAAGAATTGATAATTTGGAAAAATGTTCCTTTTTAGGAAATTATTGAGTTGCGAAACTACTTTTAAAGCATATGTTTATTAATATTACTATGTTTTGATATATTTGGGTTGTAAGCCGTGTTTGGGGCCTAGTGCCGATCTGTTTTAACCCCTTGGGGGCTATTTTCCTAATATTTATCACTTAGAAACTATGATTTTACACTCAATTTCTTGTTAAATTTTGGACACTCCTATTTGATGATATTACTATTTCTTGAATTAAAATACTTTTTTGCGCCGAGGACCCTGTTTATTTACGGCCCTTGTGGCATGTTGAGAGTGTCTGACTGAGTGAGGCCGAGGGCCAACATTGTGAGGATATTTATGATATGAGAGAGGCCGAGTGCCTGAGAGATGATTGAGTGAGGAGAAGCTTTATGCGAAATTCTCCAAGTGTGAGTTTTGGCTTGGTTCAATAGCTTTCTTGGGGCACGTGGTGTCTAGTGAGGGTATTCAGGTTGATCCAAAGAAGATTGAGGCGGTGCAAAGTTGGTCCAGAGTGTCCTCAACTACAGAGATTAGGAGTTTCCTTGGTTTGGCGGGATATTATCATCGCTTTTGTGGAAGGATTCTCTTCTATTTCTTCGCCTTTGACCAGATTGACCCAAAAGGGTGCTCCATTCAGATGGTCTGAGTGTGAGGAGAGATTTTAGAAGCTCAAGTTAGCATTGACCACAGCTCCGGTATTGGTTTTGCCTACAGGTTTGGGTTCTTATATAGTCTACTGTGATGCTTCTAGGGTTGTCTTGGGAACGGTATTGATGCAGGACGGTAGGGTGATTGCCTACGCGTCTAGAAAGTTGAAGGTGCACGAGAAGAATTATCCACTGCACGATCTTGAGTTAGCTGTTTATGCCTTGAAGATTTGGCGCCATTATTTGTGTGGGGTGCAGTGCGAGATTTTCACTTATCATCGTAGTTTGTAGTATCTGCTGAGGCATAAGGACTTGAATTTTTACGTCAGAGAAGGTGGTTAGAGCTTCTCAAGGATTATGACCTTACTATTTTGTATCATCCGGGGAAGGCCAATGTAGTGGTCGATGCTTTGAGTCGCAGAGCCGAGAGTTTGGGGAGTCTAGGCTACCTTTCAGCAGCATATCAACCTTTTGCACTTGATGTTCAGGCTTTAACGGGTCAGTTGGTGAGGTTGGATTTGTCAGAACCTCCGCGAGTATTAGCTATCATAGCTTCCCGGTCTTCTGTTTATGATCAGATTAGAGCACGCCAGTATGATGACCGACATTTGTTAGTTCTTACGGAAAAGGTCCGTAGAGGTGATGCCAGAGATGTGACTATCGATGATGACGAAGTTATGAGGATGCAGGGCCGTATTTGCGTGCCCAATATAGATGGGCTTCGAGAATTGATATTATCAGAGGCCCAGAGCTCGCGATATTCTATCCATCGGGGTGCAGCGAAGATGTATCAGGATCTGAGACAGCAAGCAGTATTAGTGGAGGCGGATGAAGAGAGATATTGTTGAGTATGTAGCATGGTGTCTCAACTGCCAGCATGTCAAGTATGAGCACTAGAGACCAGGTGGATTACATCGGAGGTTAGATATTCCAGAGTAGAAGTGGGAGCGAATCACTATGGACTTTGTAGTTGGGATTCCACGGACTTTGAAGGGTTTTGATGCTATTTGGGTCATTGTGGAAAGATTTCCCAAGTCCGCTCACTTCATTCCTGTCAGCACTACTTATACTTTGGAGCGATTAACTGGTATCTACATCAGGGAGATCATCTGATTGCATGGGGTTCCAATTTCTATCATTTCTGACAGAGGTACTCAGTTCATATCTCAGTTTTGGAGGGCCGTACAGATAGGTATGGGTACTCAGGAAGAGTTGAGCACTGCATTTCATCCTCAGACCGACGGGCAGTCAGAGCGGACTATTCAGATTTTGGAGGACATGTTGCGTGCCTGTGTGATTGATTTGGTGGTTCATGGGATCAGTTTGTGCAACTCACGGAGTTTGCATATAACAATAGCTACCAGTCCAGTATTCAGATGGTCCCGTATGAGACCTTATATGGTAGGAGGTGTAGATCTCCGATTTGTTGGTTCGAGCCTAGTGAGGCTAGGCTATTGGGCATAGATTTTATTCAGGATGCGTTTGAGAAAGTGAAGTTGATTCAGGAGCGATTTTGCACGGCAGAGTCTAGGTAGAAGAGTTATGCGGACCGGAAGGTCCGGGATGTGTCTTTTATGGAAGGTGATAAGGTACTGCTGAAGGTATCACCCATGAAGGGTGTTATGAGGTTTGGAAAGAGGGGAAAGCTGAGTCCCCAGTTTATTGGTCCTTTTCAAGTGCTTCAGAAGATTGGAGAGATGACTTATAAACTTGCCTTGCCACCAATCTTATCGAGTGTTCATCCGGTATTTCATGTGTCGATGCTTCGGAAATATATTGGTGACCCGTCTTATGTGTTAGACTTTAGAAATGTTCAGCTCGAGGGTGATATGTCATACGAGGTAGAGCCATTTCCAATTTTGGATCGTTAGGTTAGAAAGTTGAGGTATAAGGATATAGATTCAGTGAAGGTACAATGGAGAGGTCAGCTAATGGAAGAGGCTACTTGGGAGATCGAGCAGGAGATGCAGAGCAGATATCCTCACTTTTTTGAGACTCCAGGTATGTTTCTAGACCCCTACGAGGATGGATGATTGTTTAAGAGGGGGAGAATGTAACGACCCGGTCGGTCGTTACGTAGAATCTGTATTATATTTACTGGTATTGCCTTGTCATAGGTTGGTTATACTGTTTATGATGTGTTAGAGTTGGTTGGCTCGGGTTCGGAATGGTTGTAGGGAGAATTGAGTCACTTAGTCTCTAAAAATAGCTTTATAGTTTGAAAAGTCAACTAAGAGTTGACTTATTGGTAAACGACCTTGGAATGAGGATTTTATTGCTCGGATAGCTTCGTTAGGTGATTTGGGACTTAGGAGTGTGTTCAGAATATTTTTGTGATGTCCGGTGTAGATTTAGGCTTGAATTGGCGAAAGTTAGTCTTTGGTGATTTTCTGTCGGTAGTGAAAAACAGGCTATCGGGGTCACAATGAAATTTCGGAAGTTGGGACAGGTTCCTAATGTCATTTTTGGATATGTGTGTGAAATTTTAGGTCAATCGGATGTGTTTTGGTTAGTTTCGGTATCATTGGTGGAATTTATAAATTTCAAAGTTCATAGGCTTGAATTCGAGGTGATATTGGTGTTTTGATGTTGTTTTCGGTGTTTTGAAGGCTCTACTTAGTTATAATGATGTTATGGAATATATTGGTAGGTTTGGTTGAGGTCCTGGGGGCCTCGAGGTTTATTTCAGATGGTTAACGGCAATTTCGGGCCTTAGAGAATTGCTGGTTTTCTGATGTTTTTGCAGAAGGAGTTTACCCTATGCATTCGCGGAGGGGGGGCTCGTGTTCGCATAGGGGAATTTGGGAGCTGGGAAATTTCTTCTGTGCGTTCGCGGTTAAGGGCTGCGAATGTGTAGGCTTGAGCTGGTTGTTCATCGCGAACGCAGGGGAGAAGGTGTGTTCGCGTAGGGTTAAAGCTATCTGAGGGACCCCAGGCCATTTGGTCTATGCATTCGCAGGCCTGGGGTGCATTCGCGAAGGTCCAGGTGGGTGGGGCAGTGCGATCGCGGGTGTGTAGTCGCATTCTCGAAGAGTAAATTGGGACAAGTTGGAAATGCTCTATGCGAATGCGGTCGTGCTTATGCATTCACGAAGGGTAAAAACCTGGGCAGTATAAATATAACCCATCCGCGACCTTTGCCCACTTTTCCACCATTTTTGAACGGGAATAGAGCTTTTGGGGCGATTTTGAAGAGGGAAAACGATTGTTCTTCATTGAGGTAAGGATTTTGGACCCTATAACTCGATTATATGTGAGTAAGGGCTAAGTTAATAGTGTTTAATTGGGGAAAATCAATAGAAAAAGGTGAAATTAGGGCTTGAGAATATGAGACCTTTTAGGGATGATTTGAGGGGTCAAACGTACTCTGATTTCGGAGTTCTTTATATGTACAGACTCATGAGATGATGAGGACCGTCTTGGTATTAAGTTTGTCGAGTTCTGAGATACGGGCCCAGGAGTCGGGTTTTGGCTAATTTTGGGTTTTGTGCTAAAATTGATATTTTTTGATTGGAATTTTGTGTATGTTTTGAAGGTATTCTAGTTGATTTTGAGCCGTCCGGAAGTCTTTTCGCCCGAGAAGTCCATTTTAGAGTACCGAGTTATCGTCTTTGAGGCATGTATCTTGCCTAACCATGTGTGGGGGAATTACCCCTTAGGATTTGAGTCTTCTATGTTGATTTTAGCCCGTGTACGCGAGGTGACGAGTGCGTACTCGGACTTATTTGCAAATAGGTTGGTCTTTTAGGATTCTTAGGTCCTTATATCTCCTGTGTATCAAGTTGTAACTGTTATGACCGAGTTTATGGCTGCTAGTTTCATCTTTTTCGGCTTAAATTAAATTTTTCTTGCTTTTAGTTTCCCTTTATTGTTTATTTGACCTTAATTGACTTAACTGAATATCTTTCCTCTTCTACCATCATGCTATATTTTCTTCTTAAACTGCCTAATTGACTAGAATTAGTATTATCAAGCCCTATAATTGTTTAGCCGTAGTTGGAATATCAATTAGTTGGTGTCAAGCATGACCGCGAGTCGTATACTGTGATTTATGTGATTTTTCCTTAAGTTCTACTTAGGTTTAGTTTGATAATCATCAATGTTGATGGTATTGCCTTGGTGTGGCCTATTACTGAGCATTGTTCAAGCTGAATTTTATTCCGTGAAGCTAATTGTTTAAGCGAGGTTGGTTATAGTTGTTTTCCCTTGCCGGGATGATATTGTTTTCATTGTTGACTCCCTTGCCGGACAATATGGTTTCTATTCTTGTTCATGCTACTGACGATATTGTTTTCATTGTGGACTCCCTTGCCGGGACAGTATGGTTTCTATTATTGTTCATGTTGTTGATGATATTGTTTTCATTGTGGACTCCCTTGCCGGGACAGTATGGTTTCTATTATTGTTCATGTTGTTGATGATATTGTTTTCATTGTTGACTCAATTGCCGGGATAGTATGGTTTCTATTGTTGTTTATGTTGTTGATTTGGGGTCCCATTTATATAGGAGGGGTGAATCCCAACATAGTACATGTCTAATTATGACAGGGAAATGTTATTGGTATAGCTGTATAACGGGCTTGTACGAACTTGTACTCTCTTTTGCAGACCTTATCAGCTCTAACCACGTGTTCTTGGGAAATTCCCGCCTTTCCATGACGGTCATCGATTTTTCTCAGCTCCGAGATACGACGTGATGGGCCTACTATATAATTTCTCGAGGCTTGTGTTATGAGATAGGACTCGGACTTTACTTCAAACACGAGCTCGGGCTCGGAACATAATAATAGAGACCTCGAATATCGAACTTTCCGATATTGACCGTATACACCTCTGAACTCAAGCTTCTTCGGTAGGCACTAAGTAACGAGCATATCTAGCCAGCTTACAAAACTTGGTGTTATGTGTTTGACACATCCATATCTGGAGTCTGAGCCAATCTCTCAAAGTCTCTAGCATATTTTTGTATCAGGTTGTCTAGAAGAAAATGATCCATGAACATCTTACTGAACTCGTCCCATGTTAGTGGTGCTTCTCCTGCTTGCCTTCCTAGAAATATAGTTTCATACCCCTTGTCAGAATGCTATCATTTCATTTGTTTGGTTGAGAAAGAGTGTAAAGCACGAAATGTGATCAGTGCCATTTCATATTCATTATCATGTGAGGAAAGAGTTTAAAGCACGAAGGGTGATGCTGTGCCATTTTTTATATTCATTATCATGTGCGGAAAGAGTGTAAAGCACGAAGGGTGATGCCGTGTAATTTTTTATATTCATTATCATATGAGGAAAGAGTGTAAAGCATGAAGGGTGGTGTCGTGCCATATTATTGAGAGTTCATGGCACGAAGGGTGTTTCCGTGCAGGTGAGGACGAGAGACATGAATTATGATGTGATATCTGTTTCCCTGTGTATACGTTGTGCCTTTACTTTGAGTTGTTATTGTTGTACTTACATACTTGGTGTGATTTATTGTTAATGTCCTGTATTTGACCTTTATCTCAATTGTTGTTGCCCTGTCCATGTCCCTTAATTTTCTTAATATACGTGCCATATTTGTCAATTTTTATGGGGAGGACGAGAGTAAAAGTACGAAGGGTGATGCCGTGCACTTGTTCTATTGGAAACTACGTCTGAAACACAATTATTGAAAAGTAAAATTTAAAGTCATTTACCTTGAAGGATACTATGTTTGCAAGGTTATTATTTTCCAAAGGTATGTTTGCAAAGCATTTATTTGAAAGAAGCTATGTTTGAACAACATTTACTAGAAAGGTACATTTGAAAAGCTTCTATTGAAAGGAATTTGCGTTTGAGGTTTTCGTTCTGTACAATACATTTATATATCGTTGGAGGAAGTGTATTTCGAAGGAGACATTACTCAAACTGAAATGATTATATTTTTAAAGCTTTAAATATAAACTTACGATTTAAAGGTTTCACTCGAAGATTTGACCAATTTAGTGGGTTTGTTGGCTAAGGCTTGATGTGGAACACCAATGCAGTGCTGATTTACTAGTGTGCTTACTGTGTTGTGGTTTCCGGCTCTAACTTGTACTTTAATCTATCCTTTCTGTGTATTATTATGCTATTCCGTTGTTGTTTGTTGTGTTGCTTCCGCTTTGTAGGTGTTCTGTGATTTACTATACTGTCTAGTCATTAGATAGATTTCATATTCCGTCACTCCTATATTTATGTTTGTGTAACTTATTATACCAGTGAGTGTCCCGACTAGTCCTCGTCACTACTTCACCGAGGTTAGTCTTGATACTTACTGGGCACCACTGTGGTGTGCTCATACTACACTTCTGCACATTTTTTTTTGTGTAGATCCAGGTATTGATTATTAGTAACTACGCGGATCATTGCCGAGGAGACTCATGGTAAACCTGCTGCTGCATTCGCAGGCTTCGGAGTCACCTTACTGCTGTTATTCGACTATTCTTACTTATTTCTATACAATTGTATTTAGAAGTTGTAGAAAATCTCGTAGAGCTTATGACTTGTATTACCGGCTTTTGGAAAATTGTAAACTCTGTCAAGATTTCTATATTGAGACTTTTAGATTTCCTTTACCATTGTTTTTATTCAGTAAATGTTAGGCTTACCTAGTCCCTAAGACTAGGTGCCATCACTATACCCAATAGAGGGAAATTTGGGTCGTGACACGGTGTTAATGGGAGACCGGAGGTATGGAGGCAAGACCTGGAGTCTAAAGGTTTCAAGATGAGTAGGACTAAGATGGAATATGTGGAATGTAAGTTCAGCGACACGATAGGGAAGTCAGGCTTGACTCATAGGTCATCCTCAAGAGAGAAAGTTTTAATTATTTAGGCTCAATTATCAGGGAGATGGGGAGATGGACAAGGATGTTACGCACCGTATTGGGATGGGGTGGATGAAATAAAGGCTAGCGTCTGGAGTCATGTGTGACAATAATGTGCCACCGAAACTCAAAGGTAAGTTCTATAGAGCGGTGGTTAGACCGTCCATGTTGTATGGGGATGAGTGTTGGCCAGTCAAGAATTCACATATCCAGAAGATGAAAGTTACAGAAATGAGGATGTTGAGATGGATGTGTGGGCACACTAGCCTGGATGAGATTAGGAATGAAGATATTCGGGAGAGGGTGGGCGTAGCTCTGGTGGATGGCAAGATGCATAAGAGAAGACTAGATGTCCCGGTTAGGAGGTGTGAGTGGTTGGCTTTGGCAGGTACAAGAAGAGGTAGAGGGCGGCCTAAGTAGTATTGGGTCGAGGTGACCAAACAGGACATGGCACGACTTCAGATTTTTGAGGACATGTCTCTGGATAGGAAGGTATGTAGGTCGAGCATTAGGGTTGTAGGTTAACGGGTAGTCGAGCGATTTTCCTCTTTGTCCTGGTTTCCCTCTTTGTACCGACGAGTATTATAGTATTTTATCTTGCTCTGCTAGCGATTTATGTCGTGTTTCACACTTTTGAATAATATTTGTGTTACTACTTTTCCATTTATTTGTTGTCTCTCACGTTGTTGATATTATTTTTCGGGTTTTATTATCACAAATCTATTGTCTCTAAACCGAGGGTCTCCCGAAAACAGCCTCTCTACCCCCCTCTAAGGTAGGGGTAAGGTCTGCGTACACTCTACCCTCCCCAGAACACAGTTGTAGGATTTTACTGGGTTGTTGTTGTTGTTGTTGTTATTTTAGGGTAAACATTTTGGCGCCCACTGTTGGGATAAGGATAATAGTGAGTGCCTTGTACAAACATTCGTAACATACACTATTTTACATTTACTTGTTCTTGTGAGTCAACTTGTTCTTGTTCTTGTGAGTATTTTACCTCGGTCATCATGATGAAAATGAAAACATAGCCGCCCCATGGAACGAAGTACATCCAGCTGGCCTCAATGGAGTTCCGACCGTAGACCCAATCGACGTTAGCTCCCATGATGAGCGATCCCGAGAGTAGCGTTCGTAGGGATGTCCAATCGGCTGGTCAGAGCATACAGGGTGGTGAAGAAGGCAGAATTAGTCTTCGGGTACTCTTTGAGATGTTGCAGGCTCAACAAGCTTCAATAACACAACTCCAAAACCAAAACCAAAACCAAGCAGGATCGAGCCCGAGCCGTTCTAGGAAGTTGTTCACAGGGCCGAATCGGTGTCAAGGAGGTCGAATAGAAATGAATCGGGGCTGATCTCGCAATCATGAAGATGCCCAAGGAACTAACAAAGCAAGTTGAATCGGGGGAAAGAAGATCGAAGAAAATAGTAAGAAGGTGGAAACCTATAATTCTAGGGTTGATTAAATCATGGTGGCACCATCGATATTGAAGGGTTTGGATTCCAAGAAGTTCGTATAAAATCCCTCCCCCCTGAGCGAAGCTCCCGAACCGATCCCCAAGAAGTTTTGCATGCCAGAAATACCTAAGTATAATGGAACAACTTACCCCAACGAGCATGACACTTCTTACACATGTTCAGTTAAAGGGAATGATCTGGAGGACGAGGAGATCGAATCTTTATTATTGAAGAAATTTGGGGAGAACCTGTCAAAGGGAGCGATGATATGGTACCATAATTTACCACCCAACTCTATTGATTCTTTTTCCATACTTGCAAATTCTTTCGTTAGAGCACATGCCAAAGCCATAAAGGTCGAGAGTAGGAAGTCAGACCTCTTCAAGGTAAAGTGGAAAGATAACAAGATGCTTAGAGAGTTTGTGTTTCGGTTCCAACTAGAATGGATGGATCTACCACCAGTCACTAATGATTGGGCCATTCAAGTCTTCACTCAAGGACTAAATGTACGAAGATCAGTGGCTTCACAACAGTTGAAGCAGAACTTGAATGAATACCCAGTTGTTACCTGGGACGACGTGCATAATCGGTACCAATCGAAGATTAGAGTTGAAGAAGACCAGCCGGGGACTCTTTATGGGTCCGTTTATCCTATCAGGCCCATCGACAGAGTCAGAAAGGACATCGATCGAGAACCACGGTCGAACAGAGATCATTACCAGCCATATAATGGAGATCGTAGAGGCACCAGATCTGGGCGCAACCCTATTTGAGGTGAAAGGAGAAATGATCGAGGCCAAAGCTCTTGAGGGCTCATGAGCAAGAATGGTTTCGATAGGAATGTTGAGCCAAAATAAGCACCACGACTGTCAGAATATAACTTTAGTATTGATGCGCCCGTCATCATATCAGCTATTGAACGCATCAAGGATACTAGATGGCCTCGACCTTTGCAGACTGATCCAGCCTAGAGAAATCCCAACCAGATGTGCAAGTATCATGGCACCCATGGCCATAGAAAAAAATATTGCAGACAACTGAGGGAAGAAGTAGCATGGTTGTTTAACGACGGGCACCTTCGGGCATTCTTAAGTGATCGAGCCAAGAATCACTTCAAAAATAGAGATTCCAATAGACAGAATGCGCAAGAAGAACCGCAATAAGTTATTCACATGATTGTTGGAGGGGGCGATATTCCCTAAGGACCAGTATTAAAATGCACCAAGGTGTCGATCCCAAGGGAGAATGAACTCGGGATTAGATACCAGAAGGAACCTTGTCCTTCAACGATGAGGACGCATAAGGGATCATGCAACCCCATAATGACGCACCAGTAATATATGTACTTATGAGTAAGACTCAAGTTAAATGTGTTTTAATTGATCCAGTTAGCTCGGCCAACATCATTCGGTCGAGGGTCGTAGAAAAATTAGGCCTACATGATCAGGTGCACCCGTGGCCCGAGTACTAAACGAATTCAACATGGCATGTGAAACCACCAAGGGCAAGATAATGTTACCAGTGAACGTGATTGGGACCATCCAAGAGCCCAAGTTCCATGTGATCTAGGGCGATATGAGGTATAACGCCCTGTGCGGGAGCCCGTGGATCCACAACATGAGGCTAGTGCCCTCGACAGTCGACCCTTCACCAGGTTCTAAAATTCCTTACACTAGAGGGAGTCAAAACACTCTACGTATGGTAATAATACAATAGGGGTCCAAGAATTAATAAAGGAAAATCAAGAAACGTGCGGAGACTAATAGAAGATAAAGAAAAAGAAAAAGAAAATTAAATATAGATTGAATTCAAGAAAGAGTTTCTTGAATTCAAGAAGTCTACTCTTGAAGTTGAATCCTAACAACAACAATTTTCTAACAAAGAACTAATCGCCTTTGGTAGAGATTTAAAAGCAAGAGATAGATCGTGAAACCCGACCCTTTAGAATAACAAGAACAATAATAAGCCTAAAATTATCACCATTCTTGAATACCTAGAAATGATCTAAGATTTCGAAAAGGGTTTAATCTTACAACCTTAAGTTGAGTCTTGAAGGTTTAAGAATAAATCCAAAAATAGCCACACACAAGAGTGCAAGAAAAATCTCACAATTTTTATTGATATTGTCTATAATAATCTAAACCTAAAAACAACGAAGACACCCTTTATATAGAGGGGTCACGGAATTGTACCTAAAAACAAGGAAATAAAGTCTTAAACTACTTTGTACAACAAGTACAACTACCTTAGGAAAAGGTGTAACACCCCGAAAAATTTTAAAGTACTTAAGCACTATTAAGAAAGTCGATGTATTGTAATTATATCATTTTGTGTGCCAACGAGGACTGTTAATATGATCTATACCAATTGGATATGATAATAAGCGTACGATGCATATTATAAGTGATGTGGGGTCTAAGGAGAGTCCTAAGTCTCAGCCAAGCTAGAAACTTTCATGATAGAATAAAGTTTCAAATGAGTGTGCACAAGACTAAACTTTGGAAAATCATATCTACATATATATAAGGATTTCTGTGATGCAAATCCTACAAAACGAAAGATCATCGATTCTAGTTTGGAACGCTTCAAACCGTTCGTCATTTGGACACTCCTATAAGAAGTTATGGTCAAATTACTAAAAGCTGGCAAAGTTTTACACTACCGCGCCGCCCCACGCGTCGACCCATGTGGCGCGGTTGTGCAAATTCTGGTTTTTTTTTGGAAACCGACCCTATTTTGACATAAGACCTTCAGGGGTTTTTGCGGATTTTGGAGCTCTTTTCCACTCTCTCAATCCCTCCAACTCCTCCCATCTTCAAGGTGAGTAATTCCTACTAATTCGTTGTTTCATTCCATCAATTCAACCATAAAACTAACTTAATCCACCATCAAATCCTTAGATCTTAAAGAAATTTCTTCAAGAATTCAAAGGAGGATTTTGCAAGATTCTTTCCAAAAGGTAATCCTACACCCTTAGACTCAAATATATCGATTTATTATGGGAATATGAGTATGAATTAAGTATTGGAACACTTGGTATGGTGATTGGAAGCCATAAATTCCCAATTTAAATACATAATTATTGTAGAGATTGAGAGATGATTATTTTATAAAATTTTGTTGGTTGGGTGTGGGTGTATGATCATACATGTGATGTTGGAAGTTATAAATTATTTAAAAATGAAGGTTGGATAAGTTGTTGGAAAATGGTGGTAGTTGGATGAACTAATTCTATGGTTATGAGATTTAAAGATTTATGCCTACTAGGTGTTTGATAAAATGTCTAAATGACTTAATGTATAGAAACCTTGCTAATATTGGTGCAATTGTGTTGAATTGTTGTAGATTGAAATTTGGTTAGTGTGAACAACTATTTTTGACCACACCAAAATTCTATACTATTTTTTGCTATAAATATTAAGGT
>MDKI01028428.1:0-27396 GCA_005239505.1 Nicotiana paniculata
GTTAGTCTTTGAACTTCTTTTTTATTTGTTAAAATATCAGGTATTTCTTCTGTAGCTTTAATTGAGTGGGTTTTACCTCTATTCCTCTGTTTGATACAAGGAAACCCAAAATTTACCTGATTGCACTCCAAAACCGCATTTTTCTGGATTTAGCTTCATATTATACCTGCGTAAAATATCAAAAGTAGTAGAGAGATGCTGAAAATGATCTTCCGCTTATGTTGATTTTACCAACATATCATCAATATAAACTTCAATCGTCTTTCCAAGATGTTCTTGGAACATTTTAGTCACTAACTTTTGATAGGTGGCTCCAGCATTTTTCAAGCCAAAAGGCATAACTTTATAACAGTAAGTCCCTCTGTTTTTAATGAAGGAAGTTTTTTCCTCATCTGAGGGATCCATGCTAATCTGATTATAACCAGAATATGCATCTAAAAATCTTAATAACATGTAGTGGTATCAATCATTTTATCTATATGTGGTAATGGGAATGAATCTTTGGGGCATGCTTTATTTAAGCCAGTATAATCTACGCATACTCTCCATTTGCCATTCTTTTAGGTACTACCACAGTGTTAGCTAACCAGTTAGGGTACGTTACCTCTCGTATCGAACCAATCTTCAAGAGTTTTTGTACCTCTTCGTCAATCACTTGGTTCTTGAATGGTCCTTGCTTTCTTTTCTTCTGATTAATAGGTACGAAGGATGGATCTTTGTTTAGTTTATGAGTCATCACTTCTAGTGGGATGCCTGTCATATCTGAGTGGGACCACGCAAAGCAGTCTGCGTTAGCCTTTAAATAATTAATTAACTTACCTCTTCGACCGGGGCCCAGCCTCGTGCCTATATACACTTTTTGTTCAGTCTTTTGTTCAGACAATGGAACAGTATTATCCCAATTCCCATTCAACTGTAGCATGATAGGGATTTTCGACATGATTTCTGGATTGCGAAAAAATAGATGAAGAATAGAATATCTACTGATTGGTTTCTACAGTTTGAGTTGATTTAGTTGAATAAATTGTCGCCTATTTGATTTCTGGAATTTGAATTCTACAATTTGATTTCGCCTATTTGATTTCTGGAATTTGAATTCTACAATTTGATTTTGCCTATTTGATATCTGGAATTTGAATTCTACAATTTGAATTCTATATTGTCGTCTCATTTTTATTTTATTTGTTTGAATTGTAGTTTAAGAGAAAACTACGCAGATCCGTTTCAATTATGAATTTAATGTCACGCCATTATAGGAAGATTCTTTCCAGATTTTAGGCGCTCTATTATAGGAAGATTATGTCCTATTAAACAGTAATTATCGTATGGTATATAAATTGTAGAAAAAATGTGGACTGAGCGGGTAATTTAAGAACATTGCACATTTTTGGTAATAAGATTTCTTATATGGTATAGGAAGGAAAAAATCCCTATATATTTCTATCAAAACTTTCACAATTCAGGCCAAACCTTTCACAATACTTTTGTCTCAACAGTCATAAAAAATAAACGGTAGTTCTCACAACTTCATAAATAATATCTCAAAATGAACCAACAGGAGTATACATATATATATATATATATATATATATATATATATATATATATATATATATATATTTACATCTCGTGAAAACAATGTCAACCCACTCGGTCTTTATGTACCACAATGAAACCAAGGAAAAATAACTAATACTTTCCCAAACATGATTGCAACAAGACTTACAATAATATAACAAGCCATGTAATTATAGAAGACAACAATGAACATGAAACAATTAAAAACATGAAGCAATTAGATTAGAAGCAGGGAGGGGATCATGTAAACAGACAATTTGGTGGTGCAAAGATACTCGTCAACTCACCTATACACCACTCACATGCAGTTTCACATAATAATTTAGTTGGGGATTCCTATTCCCTCAAGTCAAGATTAAACCAAGCACTTACCTCAACTTCGCAGGCCACTCACTGTTTGATGATAGCTTTTCCTCTTGAATTCACCTCCAATACACTCGAATCTAACCATAATTAACTTAATATCATTAACTAATGCTAAAGGAACTAATTTTACTGAAAATTATAACTTTTCCTAAGTTTTCTCAAAAAAAGTTAAAATCCGACCCCGGGCCTGCTTGGTCCTAACTCGGGGTTCGGACCAAATCACGTTTACCCATTCACCTCCGAGCCCGAATATGGAATTAGTATGAAAATTCTTGATTTTTGATTTAAAAGTGATGAAAAATATTGGGTAATTGAAATATAAAAAAAACGAGTAGAGAACACTTACCCCAATCCCTATGGTGAAAGTCTCCCAAATCCGAGCTCCACAACTCAAAATATAATCTAATGAACAAACTCTAGTTTTATATATTTTTCCGCCAGCTATTCTTCCTCTTTTCTCATACCAAATGATCCCGAGACTAGATTTTTATGTCTCCAATGGATTTCTTGTGAAATTATGGTCAAGATAGGCTTTTGAATCACTCAATTTAACCTTATCATGAATGAGATATGTAGGTTTTAATATTTGCAAATAGTGCAGATTTTTTAATATGTTGTCAGTGGCAATTTCGTAATTAATCTAAAAAATCTGGCAACCTTAGTAAAATGACCATAAAATCCTCATACGATGTCCAAATTCAACGATTCTTTTTTATACGGGTCCATAATTATGATACGGATCTAATACTTCATTCAAACCAGAAATCGAAGCTCATTTGTTCAATATGATATCATTCATGCTTGAAGAAACGACGTCGAAGCATAAGAAAGAACGAGCGCAACACAACCCAAACCTATTCGAAACTCACCCGAGCCCTCGGGGCTCTAAAACAAACATGAACTCAAGTCTAAAAACATCATACAGACTTGCTTGTGCGATCAAATCATGAAAATAACATGTAAAACTATGAATTAAATCTCAAAACTCATCATTTTTCTCAAGAACACTTCAATTTCAGTATTTCTCAATCGGACGTCCGAATCACGTCAAATAAACTTCGATTCTCACCAAACTTCACATTTAGTATTCAAATACTATAACAAATCTGTGTCGGGCTCAGGAACCAAAATACGAGCCTGATACCAATGGTTTCAAACATTAGTTCTTTTCTTTATTTCATTAATAATTCAGCAAAATAATTTCTTTCAAAAATTGATTTCTAAGGCTTGGGACCTCGGAATTTATTTACGGGCATACCCCAAGTCCCATATTTTACTGCGGACCTCTCCGAATCGTCGGAACACAGATCCGGGTCCGTTTACTAAAAATATTGACTCAAGTCAACTTAAACCAGATTTTAATTTTAAAAATTATTATTTCTTATATTTTCACATAAAAGCTTTCTGGTTTCACGCCCGAACTGCGCACGCAAATTGAGGTAATTAAAATTAGTCTTTTTATGGCTAATAAGCCCAGAACGGAGTCTAATTCATAGAATGACCCCTTGGGTCATCACATATTCATATGCTTGTGAGGAAGAGTGTAAAGCTCGAAAGGTGATGCCGTGACATTTTATATTCATTATCATGTGAGGAAGAGTGTAAAGCACGAAGGGTCATGTCGTGCCATTTTATATTCATTATCATGTGAGGAAGAGTGTAAAGCACGAAGGGTCATGTCGTGCCATTTTATATTCATTATCATTTGAGGAAGAATGTAAAGCACGAAGGGTGATGTCGTGCCATGTCATTTGTGAATAAAAACACAAAGGGTGATGTCGTTCCATTGCATTCATACTTTTATACTTTTGTATCATTGTGAGGTCATGGAACGAATGGTGTTTCCGTGCAAGTGAGGATGAGAGACATGCTTTATGTTATAATAATATTTTCTTGTATATATCTTCATGTCTTACCTTGAATTGTTACCGTCGTATTTATGAATCTTGTATGACTTGTCGTCATTGTTCTGTCCTCATTCTCTGTCTCAATCGTTGTTGTGTTGCCTATGCCTTCTATTTGTTTAACCTGTAAACATCATGCCTACTTCCTGTTGTATGAGTGCATCCATGTCATATCCATTTGTTGCACTTAGGTACGAGTCTTCTTCCATATTGGTCATTCATTCTCTATTTGTTGCATTATAAAGAACATGTACCCCTCTCCCCTTCTCTTATTTTTTATATCCATATTCACACCTCCATCATGCTAGTTAGTTGAAATTATAACCTTTTTCTTAATTGTGGCCATTACCTCTATGCTTTCTGCTTAGTCTGTTATCGATGTTCTTCTGTACATTCTCTTTTATTATTACTGCTTGTGTATTTCCTTCCTTGTCGTTTCTATTGTCGGTATTATTATCGTTTGGTTGGTATTATTTTACGCATATATGGTGAGGATGAGATAAATGCACGAAGGGTGTTGTCGTGTCGTTAGATTTGATGTCTTGAGTACTTCATTCACATTATGAAAGTTTTGAGGTGATTGTTGTGGTTCATGGGCTCTCGTTCTAAGGAAGGGGCCGATTAAGATAGTGGAAACTGTTGTATTGTGATTCTTTCTTGTATTCTTTTATTGCTTTGTATAGTCGCATTGTGTACTCTATTATATCATTCTGTTGTATATTTTTATTTCTAGTTTACATTATAGTGTTTATTAAATGGGTATTTTTTAACTAAAAGTCTCTTCACTATTTCTACAAGGTTAGTCAAGATACTTACAAGTACATGGGGTCGGTTGTACTAATGCTGCACTTCTGCACACTCTGTGCAGACTATTAGAGCGGAGCTGCTGAAGAAGTCGGGGGCTGACCCTGGAGATGTTCGTGTATTCTGGATAGAAGCTTCCATTAGTCCTTGGTAGTTTTAGACATTATTAATCTGTTCATGTAGTTTTTAAACAGATCGTGTGATTATTCATATTTGCTTTGTAAATCCTAAATCCTAGAAGCTCATGATTCGTACTACCAGTTCTTGGGTAACTTTGTAAAAGTTTAGATAAATCCTAATTTATTTTTCTTTAAGTTCATTTGGTTTGTTTCTTTTGTTAATCGGCTTACCTAGCGGGTCAGGTTAGGTGCCATCATGACCTGTGGTTTTTGGGTCGTGACTCTATGCTACATACTTGTAATATTTTAGCTACTATTTAAGAGAATCAAATTGATGAAAAGAGAGTAGGATTTTGAATTTGTAAATTACTTAAACAAAACAACTTCTGGAAAATTTATATTTAAAAAATGTTGGGAATCATTGAATTCACTTGACAATATTTTTATAATGAAATCTCAATTTCTACATATATTTCACTAATGAATAATCGCTTATTGTTAATACAACTATGCTTTTATCACTAGAAGTAAACAATTAATAATACTCCTTGAGGTTGTATTATTAACTGACTTACGACTAGTGATGATAAGACTGAAATATATGTCTTGCCTGAATTGTGCCAAAAAGTAGTAAAGACCTCTTGAGATTATCTTTACGAAGAAATCAATGATATTGCTTATAACAATTCTGTAACAACCCTATTGGTCATTTTGAGAGTTAGCGCCCTGATCCCCTAATGACTGCTTTCCCTACTTTTATATCAGCTTATGGGACTTGTTGAAATGATTAGTCGTGAATTTCGGAGAGTTTTTGGACACATAGTCCCTAATTATGAGTTTAAGCCTTAGAAATCGGACCGTAGTCGAAACTGTGTAAAGACGGATCCGGAATGGAATTCTATCAACTCCGTTAGCTCCGTCGAGTGAATTTGGGGTTAGGAGAGCATCTCGAATGTGTTTCCGAGGTTTGTAGTGGATTTAGGCTTGAATTGGCGAAAGTTAGAATTTCGACAATTTCGGCCGATAGGTGAAATTTTGATATCGGGCTCGGAATGAGATTCCGAAAGTGGTTGTAGGTCCGGTGTGTCATTTGTGACCGGTGTGTCAAATTTTAGGTCATTCGGACTAGTTTTGACGTGTTTCGACATCGGTTGTGGATTTTGGAAATTTCATAAGTTCTTAGGCTTGTATCCATGCATAATTGGCGATTTTGATGTTATGTGATGTGTTGTGAAGGCTCGACTAAGTTTGTATAAGGTATTAGGACTGGTTGGTAAGTTTGGTTGAGGTCCCGGGGGCCTCAGGGATGTTTCGGATGCTCAACGGGATGATTTTGGACTTAGAAACCAGCTGAGACACTGCTGGTACTGGTGTTTTGCACCCGCAGAAGGGGAACCGCAGGTGCAGACGCAGACCTTGCAGGTGAGGAATTGACCTGGGTCAGTCAGGCTCACAGGTGCGGCAAGAGTTCCGCAGATGCGGAGCCGCAGATGCAGCCCAGTGATCGCAGGTGCGGCCCCAGCCCTTTTAGTAAGATTTCGCACCTGCGATGTATTTTCTACAGGTGCGGGACCGCAGGTGAGGTCCAAGGGGGCGCAGGTGCGGTCCAAGGGGGCCCAGGTGCGGGATCACTGGGCAGTTTATACCAAATTCGAGGGTTTGAAATTCATATTTTTTAAAACGATTGGGAGCTCGAGATTAGGCGATTTTGAGTGGGTTTTGAAGAGAAGACTCATAGGTAACGATTCCTAATCTTATTTCACTTGTATGTTATTAATCTATTGCAATTTCTTTAATATAATCAATGAATTTGTGTGAAAAAACATGAATACGGGAGGAAGGTTCCCCAAATAAAAATCCGAGAATTTAATGAGATTTTGACGTCAGTTTTCGATGATTCTTGTTCGAGTGAGTTCGTAAGTGAATGGGTGTTCTAAAATTGTAACTTTCACTCGTTTCTGAGACGTGGGCCCGGGGAACTTTTTGGGCAATTTTCCTAATTTCGCGTATTAGCCTTGAACTAATTAGCTAGATCGATTTCTTACAATGACATTTACATTATGCAATTGAATTGAATAGATTTGGGCAATTCAGAGTTGGGTACTCGTGGAAAGACCGTGGTTTTGAGTTGAGTAAAGCAGTCGAGGTAAGTGGCTTGCCTAACTCTGCGTTGGGGACTTCCCCTTAGGTTGTTTTGATACTATTGGTTGTATGGGCTCCGTGTACGTGAGGTGACGAGTACGTGCACGGGCCATTGTTGCTAAAATTCCATTTTTCCTTCAATGCCATAAATTATTTCACTCTTATTTCACTGTTTAATGTGCTAATTGTGTAGTTTAGATTAGGAAGGAGCATGTCTACCTGTTTTACCTGAATTTCCTATTTGATACTATGTGCACCATGTTTATTTAGTCCTATCCTTTGTCTTGCCTGTGACTTTTCTCCTGAACTGTTTAAATAAACCTTATCCGGCATTCATTCGCATTTCATATTTAAATTGGGACTACAGACATATTACGGGAGCTTTCCCCCTGTACTGCATATTTATTTTGGGACTACGAGATGGTATCCCGGGAGATTCCACTTTGTGATATAAATTATGTTGAGCTGAGGATTTTCTTTACTGTAAACTTATATTGTTTTTTTTCTTAAACTGTTTACTGTAGACATTACCTATCTTTTGTACTGTTTTAAACTGACTTATTTAGAAATCCAGTAGAGCCTTAACCTGACCTCGTCACTACTTGACCAGGGTTAGGCTTGGCACTTACTGGGTACCAAATATGGTGTACTCCTGCCCTTTCCTGCACATGTTTTTCGTGTGCAAATCCAGGTACGAGCTATCAGCCTCGTGGTTAATTGTTGTTGTTGATTCTAGGAGACTGCAAGGTATTTCTGCCGCGTCCGCGAATCCTCCGAGTCTCCTTCTATTCTATCTTGTAGAGACGTTCTTATGTAATTCTCCAGTTTTTGTTAGAGCTGCAGTAGTGTTAGAAGCTTGTGACTGTCTGTGATATTCCGGGTTTTTGGAAGTTATGTTTAGTATGAACCGGGCGACAAGTACGTTACTTATGTCATTTCCCTTATCCCCTTTATTTCTTGCCTTATTTCTATTTTACCCTGTTATAGTAGGCTTACCTAGTCGTAAAGACTAGGTGCCGTCACAACACCTTCGGAGGGTAAATCGGGTCGTGACAAGTTGGTATCAGAGCGTCTAGGTTCATAGGAGTCACAAGACGGTTTATTAGGGTCTCGCGGATCGGTACGGAGACGTCTGTATCTATCTTCGAGAGGCTATGTAACTGTCAAGAACAGTCATATTTCTTTGATTTCCTTATCGTGCGAGTTATTGACATCAAAATTTCTAAAATTCTATTCTATTCTTTCCCACAGATGGTGAGGACCCATACTGGGAGGACCGACGACCAGGCACCCGAGCCCCCTGCCAGAGCCACCAAAGGCCGGGGTAGGGGTAGAGGACGACCATGCAGTGTAGCCCGAGCACCGGTGAGAGCAGCAATAGAGGAGCCTACAGCAGCTCCAGTTGAAGAGCCGGCACAGGAGGTCCCTATTGTTTCTCCAGCCTTACAGGAGACTTTAGCTAAGTTCATGAGCATGTTCAGCACTCTAACTCAGGCTGGACTACTTCTGATATCTCCCGGTACATCTCAGGTCGGGGGAGGGGCACAGACTCCCGCAGCTTGCACTCCTGAGTAGAGGGGCCAGGTTGATCAGCCCCCGGAGTATACTCTTATGCCCTCAGTGGCTCCTGTACAGCATGGGACCAGGGTAGCTGATTCTGAGGCAAAGCAGCTCAGACTTGAGAGGTACAAATAGAATCGCGAACATAGGCCAAATAGGCCAAACACCCCTTCTCGACCATACGTCGAGCCTTCATATATGAGATAACCCTGCTGGAAGAATGACCAGAAGTCCATCTCCACTCCAATCGAGGCAACCCCAACAATGCTAAGGTCACGGTCTTGGCGTGACAGTCCAATATGGTATGATAAGGCGACAACCAGTCCATCCCCAAAATGACATGAAAATCTACCATGTCAAGGAGTAGAAGATCTACACTGGTCTCAAGACCACTAATAACCACCACACACGCACGGTAGACACGATCTACCACAATAGAATCACCCACCGGTGTAGACACAAATACAGGAGTACTCAGAGAATCACGAGGCATAACCAAATAAGGAGCAAAATAAGATGACACGTAGGAAAAATATGGACCTTGGATCAAATAAAACTAAAGCATTCCTGCTGCAAATTGAAACCATACCTGTGATAACTGCATCAGAGGCCTCAGCCTCAGGTCTGGCTGCAATAGCATAACATCGGGGCAGGGCCCCACCACTCTTAACTACATTCCTGGGACGGCCTCCTGCTCGCTAACCTCTACCTCTAGAAGCCTGGCCTCCACCTCTAATACCTCGACCCACACCTTTGGCTGGCTGAGCGGGTGGTGGAACACCTGGTGCGGGAACCATGGCACGAGAAACCTAGTGCTGAGAACTACTCGAGGCTCGAGGGCAAAATCTAGCAATGTGCCTCAGATCACCACAAGTATAACAAGCCCTCGGTTGTTGAGGTTGCTGAACCTGACGACCTGAGTAACCACCCTGAACACTCTGGAGCGGTAGTGCACTGATAGGAGCTGGTGGTGCACTGTAGGGTAACTGACCAGAATACTGCATGTGAGCACCACGACCACCTGGAGCAATGCGAGAAACCTGAAGTGCTGGAGGAAACGGATAGGAGGATGGACCCTACCAAAAAAATCCCTGCCTCTAGATGAGGCACCACTGAACCTGCCAAAATGACGGGGTCTCTTGTCAGACCCCTGACCACTCCCCTGCAACAGAACCATGTCAACTCGTCTGGCCACATTGGTTGCATCCTGGAAAGAAATCTCACTCCCTGTCTTCTTGGCCATCTGCAATCTGATCGGCTGAACTAGTCCCTTAATAAATCTCTTCACCCTCTCTCGCTCGGTGGGAAGTATCATAATAGCATTTCGGGCCAAGGTAAAAAATCTGGTCTCGTACTAAGTGACGGTCATAGAGCCCTGCTGGAGACGCTCAAACTGCCTCCGAAAATCCTCTTTCTGAGTGATAGAAAGAAACTCTCCAGAAATAGCTGAGTGAATTGGGCCCAAGTCAAGGCCGGTGATCCAGCCGGTCTAGCCAAACAATAATCTCTCCACCAAGTCTTGGCGGAACCTAACAGACGAAAAGTAGCAAAGTCGACCCCATTGGCCTCCACTATCCCTAAGTTTCGTAGGCCCTCGTGACAGCTATCCAAATAATCCTAGGGATCCTCTGAAGATGTACCGCTATAAGTAGTAGTGAAAAGCTTGGTGAACCGGTCCAACCTCCACAAGGCATCAGTACACATAGTTTCTCCATCACCGGTCTGAGCCACAATATCCGGCTAAACTACCCCAGCTGGCTGAGCTACTGGAGTCTGAAACTGAGAAGTCAACTGCTCCGGAGTGCGAGTAGCGGGAGTCTGGGATCCTCCCCTAGCCTGAGAGACGGCTAGTGCTGAAGGAAGTAAACCTGCCTGAGCGACACTCTCCATGATGCCCACTAGACGGACCAGAGCATCCTGGAGTACTGGGGTGGCAATGAACCCCTCGGGAACCTGGGCTGCCCCAACCGGGACTTTATAGGTAGGAACCTCATCAGCAAACTCTACCTGAGGCTCCGCTACTGGGGCTACTGCTTTGTGCTGAGCTCTGCCCCTGCCTCGGCCTCGGCCCCTCGTAGGAGCTGCAACTGGAGACTCGGGCTGCTGATCAGTGGATGAAGAAGCACGTGTTCTCGCAATCTACGAGAGAATAGAGTAGAAATTCAATTAATTTTGAGAAATCAAATCGCACGACAGAGAAGAATAGATGTGAAGTCATTCTTAAACAGTGCAGCCTCTGGGGGATAAGCAGAGACGTCTCCGTACCGATCCCTCAAACTCTATTAATCTTGTCCGTGAATTGTGAGACCTAAGCAACCTAGTGCTCTGATACCAACTTGTCACGGCGCGAATTTACCACCGTCGGGATCGTGATGGTGCCTAACATTGAACCCGCTAGGCAAGTCAACGTTAATAATTATTTACCATATTCTTTATTATTAACAGCTAACAGGTGAAAACAAAACCAACAGAAATAAAGGTGCGAAAGGAAATACAGTCTAGAAACTTGACTAATTACCATTTCGAAATTGATAATACTAAACCCCAGAAATTGGTGTCACAAGTTCCACGGACTAACTATGAATACCACATATAAAGGTCTGAACAAAATAGATACATCTGCCTCAGGATAAAGAAGAGAAGAATATAAAGGAAGTAGGAGGGGACGCCAAGGCGTGCGGACGCCTGCAGGACTACCTCAGAATCTCCAAATGGACTGAAGGCAGCCTCTTCACTCTAGGGTCCGTAGGGTCCGGTACCAGGATCTGCACAAAAAAATATGTATAGCATCAGTACAACCGACCCCATGTACTGAGTAAGTGTCTATCCTAACATCATCAAAGTAGTGATGAGGCTAGGAGACGACAACCAAATCAACATGTGCAGTTGAATAGTATACAGAGAAAATAATAACAACGAGAAATAAGCAGCAGAGCATAAAGGAAAGGGGAACATGCTGAGGGGAGGAAATACCAAATAATGGAAATAACAAGATAAAGCACAAATTCAATATCAATTTAAGCAACGGAAATAGTAACACAAAAGGAAGTGCACGGCATCACCCTTCGTGCTTTTACTCTAGTCCTCACTATTAGATTCAATATATCACGGCATTACCCTTCGTGATTTTACCTCAAATAATCATGGCACGGCATTATCCTTCGTGCATTATCACTCATATCATGGCACGGCATCACCCTTCGTGCTTTTTCAATCACAATATCGGCACGGCATCACCCTTCGTGCATTAACATTCACTCACAATGTCACGCACGGCATCACCCTTCGTGATTTTACACTCTTCCTCACCCAAACACATCAAATGACAGCAATCCAAAAAGGAAATTAACAGAGTAAACAAAAATAAAACCATAACGTACCGGCAAGGGAGCCAACAATGGAATCAATATCATCCCGGCAAGGGAAATAGCTATAACCAATCTCACTTAGTACATAACTTCACATTAATATCTTCAACTGAAACCAATAATCAACAATGTTCAATATCAAGGAATTTCCACCAACTTGGATAGCTATAAAGTGAAACTCAAGTATTACTTAACAAAAAACACCCACATAAATCACAATATTCGAATCACGGGCATGATTGACACTAACGTATAGGTACTCGTTACCTTACCTATACGTGGAACATGATGCTAACACATAGCAATTAGGACACAACACATATTCCCTCAAGCTAAGGTTAATCCAAACACTTACCTCGAATTCCACGACCGACTCAAGCCTCAATTACCGCTTTCCCTTTAGAATTTGCCTCCAATTCAATTGTATCTAGACATAATTAGCTTACTAATATCAATAAATGCTAAATAGTTCAACCCCAATGCTTAATTATGAATTTTCTATCATTCTTCCCAAAAAGTCAAAAATCAACCCTGGGCCCACTTGGTCAAAACACGAGGTTCGAACCAAAACCCGATCACCCATTCACCCACGAGCCCAAATATGTAATTAGTTTCGGAATACGACCCCAAAACGAGGTCTAAATTCCAATTATTCAAAAAGCCCTAACTCTACCTAAGTCCCCAATTTTCTACCCTTAAAACCCTGGAATTCTTGATGATAATTGATGAAAAATATTAGAAAGTTGAAGGAAATAAGTTAGTGGACACTTACCTATGATTTGGGAAGAAAATCTCTTGAGAAAATCGCCCTTGGTCTTCTATTTTTGTGAAAAGTTGAAGAAGAAACGATTGAAGTTCTAATTTAAAAACACTCACTGCCCGACCTTTGCACCTGCGATGCTGGGGCCACACCAGCACTTACACAGGTGCGGAAAAACGGTCGCATCTGCGGAAATGGGCAAGGCCACTGAGCGCCGCACCTGCGGAGGAGTATCCGCTCTTGCGGAACCGCTTCTGCGGAGAAAGGGTCCGCATTTGCGAGGGGACCGCAACTGCGAACTAAGGATGCGCGCCTGCGGTCTCGCACATGCGGCCCTAGGCTCACAAGTGCGGGCACACCAAAACTGGTGCACCACAGTGATTTTCCAAGTTCAAACACCCTGAAACCTACCTGAAACTCACCCGAGACCTCGGGGCTCCAAACCAAACATGTACACAACCGCAAAAACGTCCTACGGACTTACTCGTGCGATCAAATCGCTAAAATAACATCTTAAACAACGAATTTAGCATAGAAATCTAAGAAAAATCTCAAAACTTCCAAAGTTTCAAATCTCACAACTACGGGTCCGAATCACGTCAAATGGCCTCCGTTTCTTACCAAATTTTACAGATACAACTCAAATATCATTTTGAACCTGTACCGGGCTCCGGAACCAAAATACGGGCCTGATACCATCAATTTCAAATAAAATCAAATTTCCAAAAACTCTTATATTTTTAGTACAACAATTTCTTTCAAAAATTCATTTCACGGGCTTGGGACCTCGGAATTCGATTCCGGGAATACGCCCAAGTCCAATATTTTCCTACGAACCCTCCAGGACTGTCAAAACATGGGTCCGGGTCCGTTTACCCAAAACATTGACCGAAGTCGACTTAAATTCAATTTTAAAGGCAAAATTAGCATTTTTCTCAATTTTTCACATAAAAGCTTCCCGGATATACGCCCGGGCTGCGCATGCAAAACGAGGTGAGATAAAAGGAGGTTTTCAAGGCCTCAAAACACAGTTTTGACTTCTAAATCAAGCGATGAACTTCTGGGTCATCACATTCTCCACCTCTAAAACAAACGTTCGTCCTCGAACGGACATAGAAGAGTACCTGAATCGGGGAAAAGATGGGGATATTGGCTCTGCATATTGGACTCGGACTCCCAGGTAGCTGCCTCGGCAGGTTGACCTCTCCACTGAACACGAACCAAAGGATAACTCTTCGATCTCAACTGATGAATCTACCGGTCTAATATGGATATCGCCTCCTCCTCATAGGTCAAATCTTTGTCCAACTGGACACTGCTGAAGTCTAACACATGGGCTGGATCGCCGCGATACTTCCGAAGCATAGACACATGAAACACTGGATGCACAGCTGATAAATTCGGTGGCAACGCAAGTCTGTAAGCCATCTCTCCCACTCTATCGAGGATCTCAAAAGGACCGATGTACCTAGGGCTTAGCTTGCCTTTCTTCCCAAATCTCATCACCCCTTCATGAGCGATACCCGAAGCAACACCCGCTCTCCGACCATGAACGCCACATCACGAACTCGGCGGTCGGCATAACTCTTCTGCCTGGAATGAGCTGTACAAAGTCTATCCTGTATGATATTAACCTTATCCAAGGCACCCTGCACTAAGTCTGTAACCGAGCCTCTCCCGGCTCAAACCACCCAACTGGCGATCGACACCGCCTAACATATAGTGCCTCGTAGGGAGCCATCTGAATGCTCGACTGATAGTTGTTGTTGTAGGCAAACTCAGCTAATGGCAAGAACTGATCCCAAGAACCTCCAAAGTCAATTGCACATGCTCGTAGCATATCCTCCAAAATCTAAATAGTACGCTCTGACTTCCTGTCCGTCTGAGGATGAAACGTTGTGCTCAACTCAACCCGCGTGCCCAACTCACCCTGAACTACCCTCCAGAAATGCGAGGTAAACTGCGTACCTCAGTTAGAAATAATGGACATGGAACCGCCATGAAAATGAATAATCTCCCTAATGTAGATCTCTGCCAATCTCCGATGAATATGAAACTGCCACAGTGATGAAATGTGCTTACTTGGTCAGCCTATCCACAATAACCCATACTGCATCGAACTTCTTCTGAGTCTGTAGGAGCCCAACAACAAAATCCATGGTGATACGCTCCCACTTCCACTCAGGATTCTTAATATGCTGAAGCAACCCACCAGGCCTCTGATGCTCGTACTTAACTTACTGACAATTCAAACACCGAGCTACATATGCCAGAATATCCTTCTTCATCCTCCTACACCAATAGTGCTGCCGCAAATCCTGATACAACTTGGCGGCGCCCGGATGAATGGAGTACCGGGAACTATGGGCCTCCTCTAAAATCAACTCACGAAGTCCATCCACATTGGGCACACAAATACGACCCTGCATCCGTAAAACTCCATCATCACCAACAGTAACCTGCTTAGCACCATTGTACCGTACTGTGTCCCTAAGGACACACAAATGAGGATCATCATACTGCCGACCTCGAATACGATCAAATAATGAAGAGCGATCAACTATATAAGCTAGAACACGGTCGGGCTCAGAAACATCCAATCTCATGAACCGATTGGCTAAAACCTGAACATCCAAACCAAGCGGTCTCTCCCCGGCCGGAATATATACAAGGCTACCATACTGGCTGACTTCCTACTCAAAGCATCGGCCACCACATTGGCCTTCCCCGGATGATATAAGATGGTGATGTCATAGTCTTTCAACAGCTCCAACCATCTCCTCTGCCTCAAATTTAGCTCCTTCTGCTTGAACAAATATTGCAAACTCTTGTGATCCGTGAACACCTCACATGACACGCCATATAGATAATGCCTCCAAATCTTCAATGCGTGAACAATGGATGCTAGCTCCAAATCATGAACTGGATAATTCTTCTAGTGGATCCACCTGAATACCCTCTACTGATACAACATGACCCAAAATGCAACTGAACCCAACCAAAACTCACATTTCGAAAACTTAGCATATAACTAATTGTCCTTTAGCGTCTGGAGAATGACTCGAAGGTGTTGCTCATGCTCCTCCCCGCTGCGGGAATAAATCAGAATATCATCAGTGAAGACAATCATGAAGGAATCCAAATAAGGCATGAACACTCGGTTCATCAAGTCCATAAAAGCGGCTGGGATATTTGTCAACCCGAATGACATCACTAAGAACTCATAATGCCCGTACCGAGTGCGAAAAGTTGTCTTAGATACATCTGATGCCCTAATCCTCAACTGGTGGTAGCCAGATCTCAAATCAATCTTCGAAAATACCTTGGCACCCTGAAGTTGATCAAACAAATCATCAATCCTCCGCAATGGATACTTGTTCTTGATGGTAACCTTGTTTAATTGCTTATAATCTATGCACATCCTCATCGATCCGTCCTTATTCTTAACAAACAACACCGGCGCACCCCAAGGCGAGACATAAGGCCTAATGAAGCCTTTATCAAGCAAATCCTACAACTGTTCTTTCAACTCCTTCAACTCTGGCGGGGCCATACGATATGGCGGAATAGAAATGGGCTGAGTGCCCGGAGCCAAATCAATGTAAAAGTCAATGTCTCTATCGGGTGGCATAACCGGCAGGTCTGCAATAAACACCTCGGGAAACTCACAAACAATGGGCACAGACTCCATAGAAAGAACCTCGGCACTAGAATCGCGAACATAGGCCAAATAGGCCAAACACCCCTTCTCGACCATACGTCGAGCCTTCATATATGAGATAACCGTGATGGAAGAATGACCAGGAGTCCATATCCACTCCAATCGAGGAAACCCCGACAATGCTAAGGTCACGATCTTGGTGTGACAGTCCAATATGGTATGATAAGGCGATAACCAGTCCATCCCCAAAATGACATCAAAATCTACCATGTCAAGGAGTAGAAGATCTACACTGGTCTCAAGACCACTAATAACCACCACACACGAACGGTAGACACGGTCTACCACAATAGAATCACGCACCGGTCTAGACACATATACATGAGTACTTAGAGAATCACGAGGCATAACCAAATAAGGAGCAAAATAAGATGACACATAGGAAAAATGTGGACCCTAGATCATATAAAGCTGAAGCATCCCTACTGCAAACTGAAACCATACCTGTGATAACTGCATCAGAGGCCTCAGCCTCAGGTCTGGCTGGAATAGCATAACATCGGGGATGGGCCCCACAACTCTTAACTACATTCCTGGGACGGCCTCCTGATGGCTGACCTCTACCTCTAGTAGCATGGCCTTCACCTCTACTACCTCGACTCACACCTCTGACTGGCTGAGCGAGTGGTGGAACACCTGGTGCGGGAACCATGGCACGAGAACCCTGGTGCTGAGAACTGCTCGAGGCTCGAGGGCAAAATCTAGCAATGTGCCTCAGATCACCACAAGTATAACAAGCCCTCAGCTGTTGAGGCTGCTTACCTTGACGACCTGAGTAACCACCCTGAACATTCTGGAGCGGCGGTGCACTGATAGGAGTTGGTGGTGCACTTTAGGGCAACTGACCAGAATACTGCATGTGAGCACCACGGCCACCTGAAGCAATGCAAGAAACCTGAAGTGCTGAAGGAAACGGCCTAGGAGGATGGCCCCTACCAAAAAAATCCCTGCCTCTAGATGAGGTACCACTGGACCTGCCAAAATGACGGGGTTTCTTGTCAGACCCCTAACCACTCCCCTGCAACAGAACCATCTCAACTCGTCTGGCCACATTGGCTGCATCCTGCAAAGAAATCTCACTCCCTGTCTTCTTGGCCATCTGCAATCTGATCGGCTGAGCTAGTCCCTCAATAAATCTCCTCACCCTCTCTCGCTCGGTGGGAAGTATCATAATAGCATGTCGGTCCAAGGTAATAAATCTGGTCTCGTACTGAGTGACGGTCATAGAGCCCTGCTGGAGACGCTCAAACTGCCTCCGAAAATCCTCTCTCTAAGTGATAGAATAAAACTTCTCCAGAAGTAGCTGAGTGAACTCAACCCAAGTCAAGTCCGATGATCCAGCTGGTCTAGCCAAACAATAATCTCTCCACAAGTCTTGGCGGAACCTGACAGACGAAAAGTAGCAAAGTCGACCCCATTGGTCTCCACTATCCCCAAGTTCCGTAGACCCTCGTGACAGCTATCCAAATAATCTTGGGGATCCTCTGAAGATGTACAGCTATAAGTAGTAGTGAAAATCTTGGTGAACCGTTCCAACCTCCACAAGGCATCAGCAGACATAGCTGCTCCATCACCGGTCTGAGCCACAATACCCGGCTGAACTACCCCAGCTGGTTGAGCTACCGGAGTCTGAAATTGAGAAGTCAATTGCTTCGGAGTGCGAGTAGCGGGAGTCTGGGCTCCTCCCCTTGCCTGAGAGACGGCTGGTGCTGAAGGAAGTACCTGCCTGAGCGACACTCTCCATGAGGCCCACTAGACGGAACAGAGCATCCTGGAGTACTGGGGTGGCAATGAACCCCTCGGGAACCTGGGCTGCCCCAACTGGGACTGTCTAGGCAGGAACCTCATCAACAAACTCTACCTGAGGCTCCGCTACTGGGGCTACTGCTTTGTGCTGAGCTCTGCCCCTGCCTCGACCCCTCGTAGGAGCTACAACTGGAGACTCGGGTTGTTGATCAGTGGATGAAGAAGCACGTGTTCTCGCCATCTACGAGAGAATAGAGTAGAAATTCAATTAATTTTGAGAAATCAAATCGCACGATAGAGAAGAATAGATGTGAAGTCATTCCTAAACTCTATAAGCCTCTGGGGGATAAGCACAGACGTCTCTGTACCGATCCCTCAGACTCTACTGAGCTTGTCCGTGAATTGTGAGACCTAAGCAACCTAGTGCTCTAATACCAACTTGTCACGACCCGAATTTCCCACTGTCGCGATCGTGATGGCGCCTAACATGGAATCCGCTAGGCAAGACAATGTTAATGATTATTTACCTTATTCTTTATTATTAACAGCTAACAGGTGAAAACAAAACCAACAGAAATAAAGGTGCGAAAGGAAATAAAGTCTAGCAACTTGACTAATTACCATTTCGAAATTTATTATACTAAACCCCAGAAATTGGTGTCATAATTTCCACGGACTAACTATGAATACTACAAGGACTGAACAAAATAGATACATATGTCTTAGGATAAAGAAGAGCAGAATATAAAGGAAGTAGGAGGGGACGCCAAGGCCTGCAGACGCTTGCAGGACTACCTCGGAATCTCCAAATGGATTGAAGGCAGCCTCCTCACTCTAGGGTCTGTATGGTCCTGTGCCGGGATCTGCACAAAAAAATGTGTAAAGTGTAGCATTAGTACAACCGACCCCATGTACTGAGTAAGTGTCGAGCCTAACCTCATCGAAGTAGTGATGAGGCTAGGAGACGACAACCAAATCAACCTGTGCAATTTAATAGTATACGGAGAAAATAATAACAACGAGAAATAAGCAGCTAAGCATAAAGGAAAGGGGAACATGCTGAGGGGAGGAAATACCAAATAATGGAAATAACGAGATAAAGCACAAATTCGATATCAATTTAAGCAACGGAAATAGTAACACAAAAGCAAGTGCACGGCATCACCCTTCGTGCTTTTACTCTCGTCCTCACCATTAGATTCAATATATTCAGCACGGCATTACCCTTCGTACTTTTACCTCACATAATCATGGCACGGCATTATCCTTCGTGCATTATAACTCATATCATAGTACGGCATCACCATTCGTGCTTTTTCAATCACAATATCGGCACGGCATCACCCTTCGTGCATTAAAATTCACTCACAATCTCACGCACGGCATCACCCTTCGTGCTTTTACACTCTTCCTCACCCAAACACATCAAATGACAGCAATCCAACAAGGAAATTAACAGAGTAAACAAAAATAAAACCATAACGTCCCGGCAAGGGAGCCAACAATGGAATTAATACCATCCCGGCAAGGGAAACAGCTATAACCAATCTCATTTAGTACATAACTTCACATAAAAATCTTCAACTGAAACCAATACTCAACACTGTTCAATATCAAGGAATTTCCACCAACATGGATAGCTATAAAGTGAAACTCAAGTATTACTTAACAAAACAAAAAACCCACATAAATCACAATATTCGACTCACGGGCATGCTTGACACTAACGTATAGGTACTCGTCACCTCACTTATACGTTGAACATGATATTAACACATAGCAATTAGGACACAACACGTATTCCCTCAAGTTAAGGTTAAGCCAAACACTTACCTCGAATTCCACGACCGACTCAAGCCTCAATTATCGGTGTCCCTTTAGAATTCGCCTCCAATTCAATTGTATCTAGACATAATTAGCTTATCAATATCAATAAATGCTAAATAATTCAACCCCAATGCTTAATTATGAATTTTCTATCATTCTTCTCAAAAAGTCAAAAATTGACTCCGGTCCCGCTTGGTCAAAACACGAGGTTCGGACGAAAACCCGATCACCCATTCACCCATGATCCCGAATATGTAATTAGTTTCGGAATCCGACCTCAAAACGAGGTCTAAATTTCAATTATTCAAAAAGCCCTAACTCTACCCAAATCTCCAATTTTCTACCCTTAAAACCCTAGAATTCTTTATTATAATTGATGAAAACATTAGAAAGTTGAAGAAAATTAGTTAGTGGACACTTACCTATGATTTGGGAAGAAAATCTCTTCAGAAAATCGCCCTTGGTCTTCTCTTTTTGTGGAAAGTTGAAGCATAAATGGCTAAAGTTCTAATTTATAAACACTCACTGCCCGACCTTCGCACCTGCGTGCTGGGGCCGCACCTGCGCTTACGCAGGTGCGAAAAAATGGTCGCACCTGCGGAAATGGGCAAGGCCACTTAGGGCCACACCTGCGGAACCGCTTCTGCAGAGAAAGGGTCCGCATCTGCGAGGGGACCGCACCTACGAAGGATGTGCGCCTGCAATCTCGCACCTGCGGCCCTAGGCTCGCAGGTGCGGGCACACCCGAACTGGTGCACCAGCAGTGATTTTCCAAGTTCAAACACCCTGAAACCTACCCGAAACTCACCCAAGCCAGCGGGGCTCCAAACCAAACATGTACACAACCTCAAAAACATCCTACGGACTTACTCGTGTGATCAAATCTCCAAAATAACATCTTAAACAACGAATTTAGCATAGAAATCGAAGAAAGCCTCAAAACTTCCAAAGTTTCAAATCTCACAACTACGGGTCCGAATCACATCAAATGACCTCCGTTTCTTACCAAATTTTACAGACACAACTCAAATATCATTTTGAACCTGTAACGGGATTCGGAATCAAAATACGGGCCCGATACCATCAATTTCAAATATAATCAAATTTCCAGAAACTCTTATTTTCAGTACAACAATTTCTTTCAAAAATTAATTTCTCGGATTTGGGACCTCGGAATTCGATTCTGGGCATACGCCCAAGTTCCATATTTTCCTACGGACCCTCCAGGACGGTCAAATCACGGGTCCGGGTCCGAGTCCATTTACCTAAAATGTTGACCGAAGTCAACTTAAATTCAATTTTGAAGGCAAAATTAGTATTTTTCTCAGTTTTTCATATAAAAAAAATTCGGATATATGTTCGGACTGCACACGCAAAACAAGGTGAGATAAAAGGATATTTTCAAGGTCTCGAAACACAGTTTTAACTTCAAAAACAGGAAATGACCTTTTGGATCCTCACAGTTTCGTATCTGCACAAGGGTACGGTTTTCTTGGATTCTGACAACAACATGATTTGCAGTAGTAAAAGTGATGTGTAAAACCTATTTAGATTGACTAAGAATACTTTACAAAATAATAATTAAGAAAAAGTACTTGATGATTGGTGATATTAATTGCTTGATAGTACACACTTTTTTTTCCTTCTAAAATCCACTAGGAAAGAAAAAGTTTCTCAAAAATTTTTACTTATAAATTTTAAATTTGAATCATGAAATTTAACGTGTCTCATTGTTCTTGCTTAGAATGCACGAATCTTTCGGAGAAGTATTGTGACATACGGGTTAAAATTTGAACTTCTTAACATTAATTACAGTGATATAGAGTATTGTCCTTGGGGAATTTTGGTCCGCGAGGGGGTGGAATGGTAAAGTTCTTCCCCCTATTTATGTGTTATCCGAAGCTCTGAAATTTTTAAGAGAATGAGAGATTGTCATAATTAAAAAGCGATTGGGATGTCTATTGAGTGTGCCCACTCGGGTTGTGGTACTGCCTTGGTCTAAGCTGCCACATAGGATCTGGAAATGCAATATAGATGCATTTGTCTTTCTTACTTAAGGCTGCAGTGGAGTAATGCTGTTGTGCATGATTAAGCATGTCAGTTTGTAGCTGCTGCTTCTTCAATTTTTCGAGGTTGTGTCAATGCTAAGCATGCTGAAATTATGGGTTAATATTTTAATTTTAATGGCTCAGATATAGGTAAATGTGATGCTAAGAAAATTGTGCTTTCCTGTAACTCCTCAAATGAAATTTTTACATAGTTTGGAGTGCTTTTATAGGATTATCATTTCTTGTTAAGAAGAATCCTATTACTTTTCTTGATTAAGAGGCAAGCAAATCTAGTTGTAAAGAAATCGACCTTTCTCTCTCTTCAAAACACTCTCCGTACTAAAGCTCTTTGCCTTCGAACTCTCCGTCACAAACGGTCACCTGGAACCGGTAACGGCTAGTTTCAACTAGCTCCGGTGAACGCCATGAACAACACCAGCGGCCACTCAAGCTCCTCCCATATCCAAATCCCCTGACCCACCAGATCCCATACCCAACAACCAAATCCCAAACATTGAAAATTTCCCACCACTTCAAAGAAAACCCATGGAAGTAGAAGATACCTCAAATCAAAACCAAACGGACTCTTATGCAGATGCGTTGGAGTTCAAAGATAATGATATATATACAGATGAATCTTTTATATATATCGTAGAATGAAGTATCACATGTGTGGATATATATATATGAATCCAAATCTGCCGAATCACTCGTGTTATGATCTTCTACATCCTGGGTCTTCCCGTTCTGTCATCTGGATTATGTTCTTTATGTAGCATTCATACCGAATGACTCTATGAAATTACGTCGATACTTTCACATATTATAGGTAACGTAGAAGACATCTCTATTTTTCCGGGGGAATCTTTAGAATTCATACTGCTTAACTTTTAATTTGCCTCTGACCATCAAAAGTCGGGAATAGAGCTAAATTGAAGGTGAGACTACCACCCAGATCGCATGAACTGATGATAGATGGAAATGTTGTGATTGTATTCACCAAAGAAGAGCACGAACTGTTGGCGGAAACATGCCGATGGACCATTATCAGTAAGTTCCTAACTAATAGACCTTCAATCGACAAAATTAGAGTTGAATTTGCTAAATAATAGACCACTAACCTGACACATTGAAAACCACACAGTAACATTACATATCTTCGAGAAAGAAACAGCTTTACTTCAAACAACTTTCAAGCAAACTAATCTGGCTTGCCTCAGCTGATGCATTTTAGTTATCACGTCAGCTAGTTTATATTGACCATTGTAAAAAATGCGCTTTTCAGACATGAGTAAGTTATCAGCATTTGTTATGTTTGCAATCAGTGTTTCTAAAGGTGCGCTTAAGCCCCGAAGCAAGGCTCAAAATAGGTTTAGCGTTTCGCCTCGCTTAGCGGGCGCTTTAGTGTTGTTATCAAGGCTCTAAGACACACTTTTCCTTGCCAATGAGAGTAATCCTGAAGAGGCTTCACTAAACAATTGATATTTCACTTTATCATAAATTTTCTTCAATTTCTTTGTTCATATATTTGGTATTCATGCTTATAGATATTTGTCTTGGACTACACATATATTTATAGTCAATGTGATATTCAGTGAATTAGATCAAGTGACAACTGATATTATTTCAGTTTAATAATTGAATCTAAAAAATAAGAAATAAGACAAAAGGTATATTAAATTAATTATATTAAAAAAAAAAGAGGGAACAAATATTTATAATATCAGTTATTTTTTCTTATTGTATAAAAAAGAATAATAAAAAATAGTGAAAACAATAAATAAAATTAGATTATCAAAAAAAAGAATAAATTTGGATGTGCATTAGGACAAACTAGCCCCTTTTTGTAGTACAGCAAATTGTGTTATTGCCATGTTTGCATGTTGTTCTTTTCTCTTGCATTTGCTTTGTTTATTGCTAATATAAAGGATTTGTTCGTTCTATTCATTTCAAGTCTTCTTAATCATAATCAGACGCACTATCAATTCATTTCAAGTCTTCTCTCAAAGTTTAATTATGTAATTATACAGTATATTGTGCGTTCACATAAGTTGTTTTGTTTGTGATATATGCCAATGAAATTCATTTTACATTTTACGTATTGTATATCCATATTAATTAATGTTAAACATGTAGTTAAAATTTGATTTTAGCCTCTTTTTCAAGCCTCGATCTTTTGATGCTAATTTAGACCTAACTGAATCTAGAAACCTTTCGGTTCTTTTGATGCATGTGGTGATTGCTTATACAGCTCCATCTAAAGTATAACAGAAATTCTCCACAAGTTGAAATTTCATAAGTTGTTATAAAGATGGAAATATTTATAGAAATGCAACGTAAGTCAAACCTAGGACTCTAGCGGTAAATAGTAAATCAGAAGTTGTAGCATTTTTTAGCCTAATGAAAGTTAGCTCAAGGTGATAGCACCCTTAAAACCCACTAAAACCTAAAAGCATTGTCTTAAAATTTTGAGATGGACTCATACTATGCTGAAATACATGAATACTTGGACAGAAATTCCCTCTATATGCTTTGATAAACAATCTTGCTAGTTTAGAGCTTTCTTTATAAAATCAAGAAAATAGGTCACATCAAACTGATATGTTTCATGTTTACTAAAGTATATAATACTCCTTAATGAGCACTGCAATTGTTTTGGAGGAGAGGGAAGAGTTAGAGTTTTAAAATTCTCTATTTGGTTTGTGTACGTAAATTTTATTTCATTGATCATGTAATATTTTATTTTTGACAGTTCTAGCCGTATCAATAATATTCTTGTGTGTTGTTAAGTTTGTTTGGCAGCTATTTTAGCTGAATAGAAGTTTTTTCAATGGTAAATGTGTACAAGGATAAATATGAAGCATCTATGGTTGTGTCTTAAATAAAAGGTGGATGTAGAAAACTAATGAAAATATTGAATGAAATTCTGCCTTGTGATGTCATTGATTGTCTATCCATGTATATATATACAAATTATTCTGCTGAAGAAAAATAAAGACCAATGATACCTATACAATTGCTTATCTATCATTGGCTAAAGAATAACAAAATAACTACCTAAGGTATCTTTCTAACAAACACATGTGGGAATGGAAGTTTCTAGATTGGGATCCAAAGTTTGCTGATGAGTGTGTGCAAATTGGGTCGCCTGCCCAAATTGTGTTGAATTGAAAGTGGGCCCAAGACATCCAAGCCCAAGAGTGAAACTTGTCTGAGGCCCAAGTCTTGAACCCAACATTGGGTGTATCGAAGAATCCTCAGCTTTACTCTTTCCTCTCTTTCTTTCTTCTTCCTTGTCATCATCAGTACCAAATACAGCATTCTTGAGTCCAAAGTTAACACCCCCCCTCAAGTTGGAGGGGAGAGAAGAAACCCCCAACTTTCCAAGAATAGAAAGATGAGAAGGCCCAGATAAAGGTTTTGTAAAAATGTCAGCAAGCTGAGAAGAGGATGGTACGAAATTCAGAGAGATCAAACCGGAAAGAAATTGTTGACGGACGAAGTGACAATCGAGCTCTACATGTTTGGTCCGTTCATGGAAAACGGGATTGCGAGCTATGTGCAACGCCGCTTGGCTATCAGAGTGGATGGGAATAGGAAGGGTTGGAGGAGCTGACAGATCTTGAAGCAAACGGTTCAACCAAGTTAATTCTGCAACAAGATGCCGCATAGAACGATACTCTGCTTCTGCTGAAGATAAGGAAATAGAGACTTGCTTCTTTGATTTCCAGGAAATAGGTGAACCCCCAAGACTTATGAAGAACCCACTTATTGACCGTCTGGAGTCAACACAAGAAGCCCAATCGGCATCACAAAATGCAAGAATAGAAAATGAGGGATCTTTTCTAAAAAATAATCCTTGAGCAGGAGCACTGCGGAGATAATGAAGAACTCGAAGAGCGGCTAAGAAATGGGGAATGCGAGGTGTCTGCATGAACTGGGAGAGATGTTGAACTGCAAAAGAGAGGTCCGTACGAGTGTGTGTTAGATAATTGAGCTTTCCAATTAGACGATGATAACAAGTGGGATCAGTGAGTAGTTCTCCTTCATCAATGGAGAGCTTGGAGGAAGGGTCCATGGGAGTAGAGACAGAAGGAAGATGATCACAATTGTATTCAGAGAGCAAGTCGAGAGTGAACTTGCGTTGACTGACAATCATACCCTGTGGTTCTTGAAGTATTTCCAAGCCTAAAAAATAATGTAAGTCCCCCAAATCCTTTACTTTAAATTCAGCGTTCAAGAAATCTTTCAACTGTGCAATTTCTGATGGGTTGTCCCCAGTGATTAAAATGTCGTCAACATAAACAGCCACAATAGAAATTGATCCTCCTGTTTTTTTTTAAAAACAATGAATAATCGTTGAGAGATGAACTGTAACCTTTGAAATTCAAGGCAGCCCCTAGACGAGCATACCACTGTCGTGATGCTTGTCGCAAATCATATAGGGATTTTTTGAGTTTGCAGACAAGAGTAGAATTTGTGAGATACAAACCATTAGGAGGCTTCATATAAACTTCCTCTTGTAACTCCCCATGAAGGAATGCATTGTTGACGTCTAGTTGAGAAATAGACCATCCTTTCTTTATTGCCACAAGTAAAAGGCACCTAATTGTGGTCATTTTGACCACAGGTGAATATGTTTCATTAAAATCAATGCCTTCTTGTTGAATGTCTCCTCGAATAACCAACCGTGCCTTTAGTCTTTCAAGAGTCCCATCAGAGTTGTGTTTCACCTTGTAAACCCATTTGCAAGGCAAAGCCCTCTTACCAGGGGGCAATGCAACTAGATCCCAGGTTTGATTCTGGTATAAGGCCATAAGCTCAGCATCCATAGCTTGCTTCCAACCTGGATGCTCAGCAGCATATGAATAACTGGGTGGTTCAGTGATGGTTGCAATGGTCCTGAGCAGTTGTTGGTTAGAAACTGAAAGAGCTGCAAATGGCAATATTTGAGGAGTAATAGGATAAGTAAAACAAGCAGTTGTTATATTAGTGAGGTAGATAGAATCACACATAAACTCATCCAAATATGCAGGCATGTTGTGCTCCCTCTGATATCTTCTGAGAGCAGGAATAGGGGACTGAATTGTAGTGATAGGTGAATGAGGAGAAGGAATAGGTGATTGGGGTGAAGATGTAGGAGACTGATGTACTGGTTGCTGAACAGTAAGGACAGGGTCAGGAGAGGAGGAAGATTTAGGGAAGGAAGGGTCAGGGTGATTGGTGGTAATAGGATCAAATACAGTAGGAACAGTAGGGGTGTTAGTAGAATCTGAGGAAGGAAATGAGGAATATGGGAACACTATCTCATGAAAGGAAACATCCCTGGAAACAAATACCTTCTTGCTTTCTAGGTTTAAAAGTTTATATCCTTTCTTCCCAGTAGGATTTCCTAGGAATACACAAGGTACAGCTCTAGGGTCAAACTTGGATCTATAATGTGGTAAGGTGGA
>ML318865.1:0-38495 GCA_005239505.1 Nicotiana paniculata
ATCATACGCGTGACATGATTCTTGACACGTCGAACTAAACGAGTATACGTACGCGTGACTCGTATTGAGGTAATTATATAAATAATCGAACAATAAGAAAGGTAAAAATCCAATTATATCCTAAAAGTGAGTAATTAAACAATATAAGCCAAGTTTAATCATTAAGCGACCGTGCTAGAACCACGAAACTCGGGAGTGCCTAACACCTTCTCCCGGATTAACAGAATTCCTTACCCGGATTTCTGGTTCGCAGACAATTTAAACAGAGTCAAATTTCCTTGATTTGGGTTTAAGATAAACCGGTGNAAGGGAGGTGTGACACCTACCGATTCGGTTGGAATTATTATTTTAATTTTTTTTTTTTAAAAACTAATGACCAAATAGGTCGAAAATGAAGTCAAACTAATCAAAATAAATTTTCCGCCAAAAGTTGCGACCAATTTGGTCGGAAATGTGGTTGAAAAAATTTAAAAAATATATAGAAAATATTTTTTTGAAAATTCTGACGGATTCCGTGTAACGACTCGGCCAGTCATTTCATGAGTTATAGCCTCTTTTTCCCATTTCTGCTTCTTTTTGGTGTTCTTCAACTAAGTTATGATATATCGGGTTAGTTGGTTTGGGTCTGGAGTAAATTCGGAGAGGATTTGAGATACTTTGTCACTCAAGTAGAAGCTTAAGTTGGAGAAGTTAATCGGATGTTGAATTATGAGTAAACGGTCTCGAATTTGAATTTTTATGGTTCTGTTAGCTCGGTTAGGTGATTTTGGACTTACGAGTGTATCTGGAATGTAATTTGGAGGCCCGTGGTAGAATTAGTCTTGAATTGGTGAAAGTTGGAAATCCGGTGATTTTGGTAGGCAGTGGAATTTTTTATATTGGGTTCGGACTGGATTTCGAAGCTGGAGTAGGTTTGTGGTGTCATTTGTGACATGTGTGCAAAATTGCAGGTCATTCGGAGGTGATTTCATAGGTTTCGGCATCGTTTGCGGAATTTGGAAGGTTAGAAGTTCTTAGGCTTGAATCCGAGAGTAATTTGGTGTTTTGATGTTGTTTTGAGTGTTCCGAAGGTTCGACTAAGTTCGTATGTTGATTTGTGACTTGTTGGTGTTATTGGTTGAAGTCCCAAGGGCCTCGGGATGATTTTGGATGATTAGCGGAGAGTTTGGAAATGGAATAAGGCAGCTGAAGTTGCTGCTTCTGATGTTTCCGTAGGTGCGAGGTCGCAGACGCGTTGGGGGCAGCCGCAGATGCGGAAAAGATGGGCCAGGAGAGGAGTCGCAGATGCAGAGGAATATTCGCACCTGCGAGACCGCAGGTGCGAGAAATGAAACGCAGAAGCGAATTCTGAGGATTTAAGTGAGAATCGCACCTGCGACGGATTTTCTCAGGTGCAGCGTCGCAGAAGCGATTGTTGGACCGCGCAGAATGTATTTTGGACTTCACAAAATTTGGTTCATTTTCCACCATTTCTAGTCAAGTTTTGAGCTTTTGAGAGCGATTTTGAGGAGGAATCCAAGGGTTTATCAGTAAGGTAAGTGTCTTGAGCCCTAATACTCATATATGTGATGATTTCCCGTTGTTTAATCATGTAACTAGTGGTGATTAAGGGTGAAAATGAGGGGTTAGGGTTGGGATTTTGGGGAGTTTGATTGAGGATTTGAGTCGGATTTTGATAAATCTTGTATGTATGGACTCGTGAGTGAAAGGGCTTTCTAGTTTTGTATTTTTTATCAGATTCCAAGACATGGGCCCGGGGGCCGGGTTTGGGTGAATTTCGATATTTTAGTTTAAATTGATAGTTTTTCATGTGGAATTGTTTCCTTGGCCTATATTGATTGCATTGTATCTCTTTTGGTTAGGTTCGGGACGTTTGGAGGCCGAGTCGAGAGGCAAGGGTGTCGCAGAGTAGGATTTTGGCTTGATTGAGGTAAGTAACACTTCCAAACCTGGCTCTGATACCAGCTTGTCACGACTCCTAAAACCAATCTGGTCGTGATGGCGCCCATCGTGAAACTAGGAAAGCCGACACACTCCCAAATAATTCGATATTTGATTAAGAGTTAGATAATCGCCTTTTTCAAACTGAAATTTCATAAAAGAGATAAACTCAAAAACCAAAAATGTGAAAAATAAAAGCCTGACATCTGGTGTCACTAAGTCATGAGGAAATACTACTATTGTTCTGAAATATAGCAAGACTAACATAGTCTGAGCATAGCCAAAATACACAAAAAGGGAGATAAGGAAGGATAAAGGAGGGACTGCGATCGTCAGGCAGCTACCTTGCTATCTCCAATGAAAGTCCGGGACTGGAATAGTCATTAACCGCTACGTGGCTTGAGATACCTAGATCTGCACACAAGGTACAGGGGGTAACTTGAGTACACCAACCCAGTAAGTAACAACTCCAAACTATGGACTAATACGTAGTGACGGACTAAACCTCAATAGATAAACAAAATTAAACTGTGCAGTAAAGTAGGCATGCTTTCCATTCAAGTATTTAGCTCAAGAAGTAAAGTAAATGCAAATCTGAACAATGTGAAGTAATAAGCTCAGCATATCTCTAAGTGCCAATGCACATAATGCATGAAAATGTATCATGTGCCTCCACTCTCAAGTGCTCAACCACTCGATACTGTATATGGCCATCCGGCCCAAGGAAGATCCATCCTGGAATATATACACATCGCCGACAACAGTCACTCAGTACCGAGGAAGGCCATTACAGCCCTATGGATTAGATCCATCTCAAGGTATAAATAATTCGGACAAGATCCATGCCTAGGGAAGACCATCCCTCAAAATATCATTTGTGCTCACCTGTGTGTTACAGACTCCGGAGGGGCTCCTATAGCCCAAGCGCATAAGAAAGACAACCCTTCACAACCATCCGCTTGGCCTTCAAGTACGAAATCACCCTGCTGGGAACATAATTTGACGAACCTCGCCACTCAATCCGTGGCACCCCAGGCATAACCAACGCCACCGTCTTAGCGTGACAATCCAAAATAGCATGACTCGGAGGCAACCAATCCATGCCCAATACCACATCAAAGTCAACCATACTAAGCAGCAAAAGATCTACTCGGGTCTCCAAACCCCCAATAGTTACCACACAAGACCGATATACGCGGTCCACAATAATAGTATCGCCCACAGGAGTAGATACATAAATATATGAAACAAGAGACTCGCGGGGCGTATCCAAATAACGAGTAAAATATGACGACATATATGAAAAGGTGGAACCAGTATCAAATAATACAGAGGCATCCTTGTGGAAAATTGAGATAATACCTATGATCACAGCATCTGAAGCAATAACATTCGGTCTGGCAGGGAGTGCATAGAAACAGGCCTGACCACCACCCGATCGGCCTCCCCCTCTAGGGCGACCCCTAACTAACTGACCTCCACCCTGAGCTGGCTGGGCGGGTGGGGAAGTAACTAGTGCTGAAGCTGAAGGCTAACTCCTCTGCTAGGATGAACCTCCCGTAAGGTGGGTACATAATCTCTTGATATGACCCAAATCTGCACCCTCAAAGTAACATCTCCCGGCAAATGATGGTGTTGAAGGAACTGAAAGAACAGCTTCAGGAACTCCTAGATAAGGGGTTTATTCCGCTTAGTGTGTCACCTTGGGGTGCAACAGTTCTATTTGTGAAGAAGAAGGATGGTTCCATGAGAATGTGCATTGATTACAGGCAGTTGAACAAGGTCACAGTCAAGAAAAAATATCCTTTACCTCGTATTGATGATTTATTTTACCAGCTTCAGGGAGCGAGGGTGTTCTCTAAGATTGATTTGAGGTCCGGGTATCATCACCTGAAGATTCGGGATTCAGATATTCCTAAGACGGCTTTCAGGACCCGTTATGGCCATTATGAATTCTTGGTAATGTCTTTTGGGCTGACCAATGCCCCAGTAGCGTTCATGCATTTGATGAACAGTGTGTTCCAGCCATATTTGGACTCCTTCATTATTGTGTTCATTGATGACATCCTGGTGTACTCTCGTAGCCAGGAGGATCATGCTCAGCATTTGAGGATTGTATTATAGAGATTGAGGGAGGAGAAGCTTTATGAAAAGTTCTCCAAGTGTGATTTTTGTCTTGGCTCGGTAGCATTCTTGGGATACATGGTGTCCAGTGAGGGTATTCAGGTGGATCCGAAGAAGATAGAGGCAGTGCAGAGTTGGCCTAGGCCGTCCTCAGCTTCGGAGATTAGGAGCTTCCTTGGTTTTGCTTGTTATTACCGTCGCGTTGTGGAGGAATTTTCATATATTGCTTCTCCCTTGACCAAATTGACCTAGAAGGGCGCTCCATTCAGGTGGTCGAATGAGTGTGAGGAGAGCTTTCAGAAGCTCAAGACTGCTTTGACCAAAGCTCCAGTGTTAGTTCTGCCATCAGCTTCAGGTTCATATACCGTGTATTGTGATGCCTCGAGGATAGGCATTGGTTGGTGTCTTGATGCAGTAGGGTAAGGTAATCTACGCCTCTCGCTAGTTGAAGGCCCATGAGAAGAATTATCTGGTGCATGATCTTGAGTTAGTAGCCATTGTTCACGCCTTAAAGATTTGGCGTCATTAATTGTATGGGGTCCATTGTGAGATTTATACTGATCACCGGAGTATGCAGCGCCTGTTTAAGTAGAAGGATCTTAATTTGTGTCAGTGGCGATGATTGGGGAAGGCCGGTGTGTTGAGTCGTCAGGCAGAGAGTTTGGGGAGTTTAACATATCTTCCAGCAGCAGAGAGACCTTTAGCATTGTATGTTCAGGACTCAGTGGTCCAGTTTGTGAGATTGGATATTTCAGAGCCTAGTCAGGTATTGTCTTGCGTAGTCTCCATGTCTTCTCTTTATGACCGTATCAGGGAGTTCCAGTATGATGACCCACACTTGCTCCTTCTTCAGGATAGGGTCCGACGAGGTGATGCTAGGGATGTTACTATTGGTGATGATGGTGTGATGAGGATGCAGGGACAGATATGTGTGCCTAATGCAGATGGGCTTCGTGAGTTGATTCTTAATGAGGCCCACAGCTCACGGTATTCAATCCATCCGGGTGCCACGAAGATGTACCAGGATTTGAGGCAGCACTATTGGTGGAGCCGGACGAAGAAGGATATTATTGGGTTTGTGGCTCGGTGTCTCAATTGTCAGCAGGTGAAATATGAGCATCAGAGACCGGTTGGATTTCTTTAGCAGATAGAGATTTCGAAGTGGAAGTGGGAGCGTATACCCATGGACTTTGTAGTTAGACTCCCACAGACTTCGAGGAAGTTCGATGCTATATGGGTTATTGTGGATCAGCTAACCAAGTCCGCGCACTTCATTCATGTTGGTACTACTTACACTTTGGAGCGGTTAGCTGAGAATTATATTCAAGAGATTGTTCGTCTGCATGGCGTCCCAGTTTCTATCATTTCTGATAGAGGTACTCAGTTTACATTGCAGTTATGGAGGGTTGTGCAGTGAGAGTTGGGTACTCAGGTTGAGTTGAGCATAGCTTTTCACCTCAGCGGAGGAGCAGTCCGAGTGCACTATTCAGATATTGGAGGATATTTTGCGCTCTTGTGTCATTGATTTCGGGGATTCATGGGACCAGTTTCTACCACTCGTAGAGTTTGCTTACAACAACAACTATCAGTCGAGTATTCAGATGGCTTCGTATGAGGCTTTATATGGGAGACGGTGTAGATCTCTAGTAGGCTGGTTTGAGCCGGGCGAGGCTAGGCTTTTGGGTACAGACTTGGTTCAGAATGCAATGGACAAGGTGAAAGTTATTCAGGAGAGGCTTCGTAAAGCGCACTCAAGGCAAAAGAGTTATACTAACAGAAAGGTTTGTGATGTGTCTTGCATGGTTAAGGAGAAGGTATTGCTGAAGGTTTCACCTATGAAAGGTGTTATGAAATTTGGAAAGAAGTCCAAGTTGATCCCTCGGTTTATTGGTCCGTTTAAGGTACTTCGAAGTATTGAGGAGGTGGCCTATGAGCTTGTTTTGCCACCCAGCTTGCCGAGTGTGCATCTGGTATTTCATGTTTCCATGCTCCAGAAGTATGATGGCAATCCGTCCCATGTTTTGGACTTCAGCACGGTTCAGTTGGAGGGTGATTTTACTTATGAGGTGGAGCCAGTGGCTATTTTGGATCGGCAAGTTCGAAAGTTGAGATCACAAGATATAGCTTCAGTGAAACTGTAGGAGAGAGGCCAGCCTATGGAGGAGGCCACCTGGGAGACCGAGCGGGAGATGCGGAGCAGATACCCACACCTATCTAAAACCCCGGGTATGTTTCTAGACTCGTTCGAGGATGAAAGTTTGTTTAAGAGAGGGAGGATGTAACGATCCAGCCGGTCGTTTCATGAGTTATAGCATGTTTTACCCATTTCTTCTTCTTTTTGGTGTTCTTCAGCTAAGTTATGATATATCGGGTTAGTTGGTTTGGGTCTGGAGTGAATTTAGAGAGAATTGGAGACACTTAGTCTCTCAAGTAGAAGCTTAAGTTGGAGAAGTCAATCGGATCTTGACTTATAAGTAAACAATCTCGGATTTGAATTTTATGGTTCCATTATCTCCGTTAGGTGATTTTGGACTTAGGAGCGTGTGCGGAATGTAATTTGGAGGCCCGTGGTAGAATTAGGCTTGACTTGGCGAAAGTTGGAAATTTCGCGATTTTGGTCGGCAGTGGAATTTTTGATATCGGGGTCGGAATGAAATTCGGAAAGTTGGAGTAGGTTCATGGTGTCATTTTTGACGTGTGTGCAAAATTACAGGTCATTTAGAGGTGATTTGATAGGTTTCGGCGTCGTTTGCGGAATTTGGAAGGTTAGAAGTTCTTAGGCTTGAATATGAGGGTAATTCTGTGTTATGATGTTGTTTTGAGTGTTCCAAAGGTTCAACTAAGTTCATATGTTAATGTGTGACTTGTTGGTGTTAATGGTTGGGGTCCCGAGGGCCTCAGGATGATTTCAGATGGTTAACGGAGAGTTTGGAAATGGAATAAGGCAGCTGAAGTTGCTGCTTCTGATGTTTTTGCGCCTGCGGAGCGGGGACTACAGGTGCGAGGTCGCAGATGTGTTGGGGGAAGCCGCATATGCGGAAAGGAGGGCCAGGAGAGGAGTCGAAGATGCGTATTCTGAGGATTTAAGTGAGAACTGCACCTGCAGTGGATTTTCCGCAGGCGCGGTATCGCAGAAGCGACTGTTGGACCGGAGATGCGGAACTTCTGGGCAGAATGTATAAATTGTGGACTACGCGAAATTTGGTTCATTTTCCACCATTTTAGTCGGCTTTGGATCTTTTGAGAGCGATTTTTAGGAGGAATTCAAGTGTTTATCAGTAAGGTAAGTGGCTTGAGCTCTAATACTCGTATATGTGATGATTTCTCGTTGTTTAATCATGTAATTAGTGGTGATTAAGGGTGAAAATGAGGGGTTAGGGCTCGGGATTTTTGGGAGTTTGATTGAGGATTTGAGGGGTCAAATGGAGTCGGATTTTGATAAATCTTGTATGTATGGACTCTGAGTGAAAGGACTTTCTTGTTTTGTGATTTTTGTTGGATTCCGAGACATGGACCCAGGGGCTGGATTAGTGTAAATTTTGGGATTTTATTTTAAATTGATAGTTTTTCATGTGGAATTGTTTCCTCAGCCTATATTGATTGCATTGTACTGCTTTTGGTTAGGTTCGGGACGTTTGGATGCCGAGTCTAAAGGAAAGGACGTTGCGGAGTAGGATTTTTGCCTGATTGAGGTAAGTAACGCTTCCAAACTTGGTTCTAAGGGTTCGAAAACCCGAGCTATGTGTTATGTAGTTATTATTAAGGTGACACACATGCCAAGTGACGGGCATGCAGACGTTCACAGTGAAAATTATGGACTGGTTCATTCCATGGCACCGCTTAGTGACTCTTTTAGCTGATATCCGTGTTTCTATCATGTGATTAAGTAAATGTGTTGTAAATCATGTTAGATATCCTGTTAGGGCTTCACGCCGATACTGTTGAGACCCGATTGGTCATTTCTTGTTGTCATATCATTAGTTTCATTGATATTCTGTACTCAGTCTTATTTATGCATATCATATCATGTCTCAGTGTCAGTTGTTATTATTTGGCACATCATATCATTGTTACGGTCTAGTTTCATGGCATTATGAGCCCGTGTGTGTGAGACTGGAGAGTGATGAGTGAGTGAGGCTGAGAGCCTGATTATGAGTGACAATTATGGGACCGGGCTGCATGCCACAGCGGTTATATTGATGATTGTGATAGCGCTTGGATTTTAGGAGCCCCTTCGGAGTCTATAACACACCCCAAGTGAGCGCAGATGATATTTTGAGTGATGGATCTTCCCTGGGCATGGATCTTGTCTGATGTATTTATACTTGGAGATGGATCTTCTCCATAGGGCTGGAATGGCCTTCTTCGGTACTGAGTGACTGTTGTCAGCGATGTGTATATATTCCAGGATGGATCTTCCCTGTAGCAGCTGTTGACTATTCCAGTCGCGGACTTTCATCGGAGATAGCGAGGTAGCTGCCTAGCGATCGCAGTCCCACCTTTCTACTTCCTGATCTCCCTTTTTGTGTATTTTGGCTATTCTCAGATTATGTTAGTCTTGCTATATTTTAGAAAAGTTGTAGCATTTTCTCATGACTTAGTGACACCCGATGTCAGGCTTTTATTTTCTACATTTTTGGTTTTTGAGTTTATCTCTTTTACGAAATTTCAGTTTGAAAAAAGCTATTATTTAACTTTAATGAAATATTGAATTGTTTGGGAGTGTGTCAACTTGCCTATTTCCACGATGGGATCCATCACGACCGGGTTGGTTTTAGGGGTCGTGACATTCCATCGGAAATTTTTGACAAAGACATTCAGTTGGAAATTTCGGTCGGAAAGAAAACCTTAATAAACAAACAAATTATAATATTTTACCGAAGGAAATTTAAGCTTGTACTTCATAAGGTGTATATTTACTTGGGAATATTTTACAAGGACTTGAAAAAGAAATTAGGGTGTGTCTGTAAAAATAAATAATGACCCCCCCCCCCCCCCCNCCCCAAACCAAACCAACAAAATATCATTTTTAACTCAGTAAATGTTCATGAACAGCTAAAGTTGGAATTGGAAAAAATTTGATATTGCAATATTATCATTTTAAAGATTTGCAAGGAGAAGAAAGGACCAAATATCCTATGAAAGAGAAATCAGAGTATCTGCTCTAGAGACTTTATTTGATGTATCGGTAAAACACTTAATCTCGTATATTAAACTTGTGATGACCCGATAGGTCATCTTATGTTTTAAAACTTAATTCTGTGTTTCGAAGCCTTAATTACCTGATTTTAGCCTTTCTCGATTTGTGTGCGTAGTCCGGGTGTTCTTCCGGAAGGCTTATATGTTAAAAACTGATAAAACTAAGAATTTGCCTTAAAAATTCATTTGAGTTGACGTCGGTCAACATTTGAGGAAACGGACCCTGAACCGTATTTTAACAGTCCATGCAGGTCCGTATCCTAATTGGGACCTGGGAATATGCCCTAAATCGAATTCAGAGGTCCCTAACTCGAGTTATTAATTTTTGTTGAAAATTGAAAGTTTGAAAGTTTAATGATTTTTAAGAATCGAATGATGTTTGGTCTTGTTGATATCGGGTTTGTATTTTGATTTCGGCGCTCGGTACATGTCCACTATTATATTTATGGCTTGTCTGTCAAATTTGGTTAGAAACAGAGTTGGTTTTGCGTGATTCGGAAGTTTTGTTGTGAAAATAGAAGTTTTAAAGTTTTCATGAAAATTTCCTTTGATTTGGTGTCTGATTCGTAGTTCTAGGCGTTATTTTGGTGTTTGATCGCACGAGCGAGGTCGTCTGAGGTTTTTGGACTTTTGTGCATAATTGGTTTGGAGCCCCGAGCGCTCGAGTGAATTTCGGATAGGCAACGGATGGTTTTGGACTTAGAAAAATCAGTTTTCCTCAGCTTCAGCTGTCATCTAGTTTCCTTCTTCACGTTCACGAAGGTACTCTCGCGAACATGAAGAGTAAACTGGGCTGAGTGGAAATTCATCTTTGCGAACGCGAAAGCTGGGTCGCGAACGCGAAGCAATGGGGAAATTACCGTTCACGAACACGTCCAGCCTCTCACGAACGCGTAGGCATGGGACCTGAAGGGAGGAAAATTGACCTATACTTTTCGCGAACACGACACATGGCTCGCAAATGCATAGGCTGGTGGGTATAAGCCTTAGCAAACGTGAAAGGTATCTCGAGAACGCGTAGGATATTTGAGCCGCTGCTTCGCGATCGCGGCAGGCCTTTCGCGAACACGAAGAAGGCCTGAGTGCGTGATTTAAAATAGACCAGAAGACGTGATTCTTCCATTTTTTTCAAAAAATCTCCATTAGAGCTTAGCCTAAGTGCGATTTTGAATAGAAAACCCAACACCAATTCATAGATTTGTATTCTTTAACTCATTTTCTTCCATTTCTAACATCATCCATTAATTTCTAGCCCTAAACTTTGTTCTTCAATGGTAGAAAACTAGGGATTTAGGAAGAATTTGGGGTCTTTTTAAATTGGGTATTTAGACCTCAATTTGAGGTTGGATTCCGAAACTAATTATATAATCAGGCTCGGGGGTGAATGATAAAAGGATTTTGATCCAAACCTCGGGTTTTGACCAAGCGGACCCGGGGTCAATTTTTAACTTTTTGAAAAAAAGTTTAGGAATTCTAAATTTATGCATTGTAATTGATTCCTTTAGCAAATAATTGTGGCTATATAGGAGTGGTTTGGAGGAAGATTCTAAGGGAAAGGCTCTGGTAGAGCCTTGAACTGACTGCGGAGTGAGGTAAGTTTTGTGTCTAACCTTGACTTGAGGGAATTAGGAACCCTTGGACTATGTGCTATGTGAATCTCACGTGAGCAGCGTATATGCGAGGTGACGAGTGCTTATACGCCGCCGAATTATCTGTTTTCTCTTATTTTCCCCGTTTCCTCAATAATTTCCTTCCTTGTCTTAACTGTTATATGCACTAAATAATTTTCATGCTTAACTGCTACTTGTTAATCAAGATCTTCTAGTGTTAATGATGTTAGCTCCTTTCATAGTTTTATGATTCCGTGCTATTTTCTTAAATTGACTTAGTTGCACCTTCTAATTGTCAATTACTTGGTTTAGTCTCACTGTGTAGTATTACTTATGTATATTAATGTGTTGTACAAGGTTTTCTCTCTCTTGTTTAGTTTAGTATTACTCATCGTAAAGTTTTTCGTGGTCTGAATTGTTAATTTGACTGTGCACATTGAGTATTTGGTACTGATATGGTGGGATCGGGTTGCACGCTGCAACAGGTGGAATAAGGGTGGATTGTTTCGGTGAAATAAGGGTGGATTATGATACTAATATTGTGATATGGTGGGATCGGGCTGCACGCTGCAACATATATACATATTATTCATTGTTGTTAATGTCGTTACAATGAAATAAGGGAGGATTACGTGATGTACGATGGGATCGGGTTACGCACCGCAACAACCTATGTGTTTCTATTTCCTTGAGTTGTGTTAGTTTTATGGTATTTTCATCTGGACTCTAAGGATTGGAAATTCTGAACGTCACTGGCTTATTTCCTGAAGTTGTAGTTATATTATCAATTGACTGCCTTATTTCGATCTGTATTTTCTTTTTCTGTCTTTATTATATACTGCGTACAAGTTCTAGTGTGAGTGACCCACTTTAGTCTCGTCACTACTTCGTCGAGGTTAGTCTCGGCACTTATAGAGTACACGGGGTCAGTTGTACTCATACTACACTCTGCACTTCTTGTGCAAATTTTGGCATTGGTCCCAGCTGATCGTGAGGTGTAGTAGCTCGAATTTGTTTAATGGAGACTCGAGGTAGATCTGCGGCGTCCTTAGACCTTGAAGTCCCCTTTATTCTCCCCTATTTTTATTGTTTCTTTTCGTTCAAAATAGTTGTATTTCTTTCAGACTCTGTTTGTAGAAAATCTTATAAGCTCGTGAATTGTGACTCCGATCTGGATTGTAGTAAATATTATGGGGCATTTATATGATTTTGCACTCGATTTTATTTTATTTTGGCTTAATTTACTTTATTTACTGAATTGAATAATAATTGGCTTAACATTTCTCTAACGTTGGCGTGCCTAACAAGTGAAATGTTAGGCACCATCACGATCCCGAAGGTGAAAATTTCGGATCGTGACAAAACTAAATGCAAATAACAAAGTAAGAAAGGAAAAATAGAAAATAAGAAATTAATAAATTAGTAATACTTCTACCAATACGCAATACATCTGCACGTTCTCAGTCAAAACACCGCATTCTAACTACAGTGTAAACTCATAATTCAAGCTATAAATTGTTATACGTTAAATTCATAACAAAGGAGGTATACTAAATCTATAGGCAGCACATTATATTGAAAATTGCTTTGACTCGGCACTTTGTTATACGTTTAATGTGCTTTGACTCGCCCACCCTGTCCTACCCTGTTTAAGTAATCCCGTAACCTGCCCTGCCCTACTTCTGCCATATATGATTCAAATTTTTAATTTGTGTTATCTGATAGAATCTTTAATGAATCGTAATAAAAGACTATGTGTTTCAGAAAAAATCTTAAATTCTAATTCTTCAAGGCCTATGTGTTTTTATTGAAACTAAATAGGATAACTTGTGATTTAACTGATAAAATTATAAAATTAAAAAATAATTTAAGGTGAATATATTGAATAATTATTGTGGACTTTTAGGAGCAAAATTTTTCTCTTATTGAGTTAGCTATATAGGATCAATATTTATCAACTTCGAAAGCTAACACTTTATGTTATAGCTTAGATATAATTTTATAATTTTTTTTAACAAAAATTACTATTGAAATGGGGAACACGCATAAGGTACACTAAGACTCGTTTAATAAATGAAGGTAGAACAATCTTTTTACCAAAAAGGCGCAATATATTCAGAGATGATAGATTTTTTCAATAATTTTCTCTGCTTTTAGGAATCGAAAATCTCGGTTTCTCGGAATCTGAGAAAACATGATCTGATATAATCTCAAAAAGTATTACCATTTCTTAAAATAACATATGGTTAGAAACTTCGGGATATGAATGCAACTCTAAAGTACATCAAAATATGCCTAAATATGGATAGAAATGTTGTCGTGATACTGAGACTATAAATATTGATCCCAAAAATACATACATGACTATTCTTTATCAGTTCTTATCATCGTCTCGTTCTTACCAAAAGATAGGAGGTAAGATATTACCTCCCCTAATTATTAGTAAACTCACATTTTACATATATATCAGTGTTCTGATAAGAATATGCTAAACTTTTCCACTGAAGAGTTCTAAAATCTACTTGTTTTACTAAGAAAATATGGACGAGGAATTTCAACAAAATAGTATAGCTATCCTTATCGGCTATTTTTTAAAATCTTTGTAAGAAAACCACCTTAGGTAGTTAGGTTTAGCAGATTTATAGTCATTTAGTGTCTTGGCCAAGATTATATCAATCTGTGGCACTTTTATTTTAGAGTTTGCAGAAATTGAGCTCGTAAATTTAGCTTAAGTGTTTGCAAAAAGGTTTGAAAATTAAGATGAAATCTATTTTATTTTTTGTTGCAAAATAGCTTAAACATTATTTATTCTAAATCTGAGTAACAATTAAATTTGTATTGAGGTCTTAAAGATACATGATTTAGTTTAATACTAATTGATAAACAAGAAGACAAACGTATGTGTTAAGTGAGCAAGCTAGATCAAACCAGTGTATGAGAAAGTCTTGACCTCGAGCTGTAAGGGCCTCGAAGTACACTAATATGAACAGTAAACAAACGACAATAAAGCTAAGGAACAATTCTGATGAGTGAAAAAGTACAAGTGTATATTCTTTGCCAATGATTGATGATGTTTACAAATGAAGGAACTCCCCTTTATATAATAGGGGAGCCCTAAATAAGGTGCATTTCCATTTCTAGTAAGGAATCTAATCGTACAGCTATCTTACGAATTCGTACAAATTAGTTTCGGAATTCACGCCTTGATCTTTGTGCCATTTCCGGAATCTCGCTTATTCTGTTACAAGCCCATAACGACATTATTTTGGGGTAGGTCATACTCAGCCTCGGTGTTCATCGTGCACTTCGGCCTTCGAGTCTTGTACTCTGTCATCAGGCTCGAGCTCGAGCTCGATCTACTGGGCTTGCCTGGTCCATTCTGAACTCGGGCTCGAAGTGACCCCTCGAACCCATGAAATCGGGCGTATCTGATTTCGACCTTATACAGATAGTCCCCGCGTTTCTTAGAATAAAATGATAAGAAACAATTTGAGCCTCGAATTTCTGAAGTCCCTAATAATGACATCATCCATGTGATGTAAGCGTTCGAGGTGACTGAAACGTCCTGTCGGTATGCTTCCCCAAAACATTAAATGCATGCCAGTGGTGGTTTGCCACTAATGCCACTGAAACGTCGCGACCCTCCTATAAATAGAGGGTTCCTCATCTTATTAAGAACTTTACTTTCTCTTTGCAACTCCTCTGATCTCCTCTTCTCTTCATCTCATTCTCCTTTGCCACTAGCTTTTCTGCCCTCTTAGTGCAAAAAGTTATCAAACACCATCTATTTTCGCTTCTTTCAACCAGAACTAATGGCGAAAACTTCAAAAACTGTTCCTCAAAAAGAGGGAACTTCCTCCTCTTCTTCCCATCCGGCCGGTGGTAAGGCGCCGTCCTTTCACGAGATCGTTCCCCGCGCTTGCACTTTAAAGAAAGACTTCACCTCTGAAAATCCTCCTGATGTCCCTGGTCGATGTGAGCATGCTTCCAGGTATATCTGTTCGATAACGGAGAAGCACCTCGATCGATGAAAAAGGATTGTGGTTGGGGGAATGGAGTTGTGGTACATATCCCCACCCTCAAGGAGAGCATTACCACTCAGATGGAGGGAATTCTAAGTGTTTACACTTATCCCTTCACATTGGGTCCCCTCGATCCAATTGTGATCGATTTTTGTCAAAGATACCAAGTCACCCATGGTCAAATCCACCTATCCTTCTGGAGAATAGTGATCATGCTTCGCTACTTCTCCAGCAAGGTCGAGGGGCTTGAGTTCATCCTTAGTCATTTAATCTGCATGTACCGGCCTCGGCTCTTCCGAGCATTGATTAAACTCCAACGCCAGTCAACCAAGTCTTTCTTTGCCAGCAACGATGAAGATAGAGATAGAAGCTGGATGAGCAGGTTCATTCCAGTGAGGACCAGCGACATCATCCTCGAGGAGAGAATGTCATTCCCAGAAAAGTGGAACATCGGTCGTAAGTGGAGTTGTCTCCCCAGTAATTTTCCGCACTTTGACTATGTTTTGGATGACGCTCTTATCTTTGTTTGCAGCGGTCACTTGGATGCCCCATGCTATCACTGATCTCGAAGACTGGGTCCGGAAACTAGCTGCGACCTCCTCGTATGACAAACACAAATGGCATGACTTGTCGAAGGGTAAATGGGAAGCCTAACATAATGGTAAAATCCTGATACTTTCTTCTTTATCGGAGACACTTCCTTTCTCATACTTAATTTTAATTTATGCAGGCATTGGGGATTTTTCTGAAATGAGGTCGGCCCCTTCTGGAGAAAGGATCGAGTCCCCGATTCCAAAATCGAGGAAGGATAATAAGAGAAAAAGGGCTTCGAAGCCCGAAAACCCCCAAAATAAAGCGGGCCCTACTCGGAGACGTAGGAAGAATTTCATTCCTGTGGATATAGACTCAATCCACCAGTTCCTGGATGATGAAGAAGATGAGGGCGAGGAATCGGCATTGGTGGTTCGAAACAGAAAACCAATCGAGGTCGTCGAGCCCTTCGAGTCATAGGTCCTGCCTCAAGGTGAGGAAACCTCGAAGAAATATGAGGGCAAGGCCCCTGACTCACCGAGGTTATGGTTGTTCTCGGCCTTCGACGAGCACACCAAAGAAGGCAAATTTCGAGGTTCCCATGACCGCACAGAGCACCTCGGGTGACCTGCCCGGCCCCATGACAATGGGTCACTCTCTATCGTTACCATCTTACTACGAGGAGGTCATAAGGGAAGCTCGGGCCTTGAGAATGCCTGACTTGAGCGAAGTCCCCGGTGAGAACGGTCATTTCCAGGATTGCTTCACTGGGGTTGATGATGCCAACCTCATCGATGCATCTTCCACCTTCGAAGAGGCCCAACATATATTTTCCAAGGTAAGCATTAATTCTTAACGTTGCAATTTCCCTTTTCTCGCCTTATGTTGATAAATTTTTTCCTGTGTAGGCCTTTACCAAGTTTAAGGCCGATCTGAGCCAGTGTGAGGCTGAGCTGAATAACTCCTTGGGTGAAGGGAAGGCCTTGAGGCTCCTTTGTAGTCAAAAGAAGGAGGAGCTTAAAGACCTTCGGGCAGAGTTAGCCAAGGCTTGAGAGTGTGAGTCCGAGCTAGACAAGTAGGTAGCTGTCATTTTGAAAGAGAATGGTCTTCTCATACCAAATGTGGAGACTAACACTTAGATGTCTCGACTGCAGCAAAAAGTGGAGATGATGGGGCAGCTTCGAGGTGAGGTTGATCGGGTTAATGTTGAGTGCAACCGGTGGAGGGAGAAGATGGACTGCCTTGCTGCGGAGAAAGAAGCTGCATTAGCCAAACTGGCATCGGTCGAGACCTAGCTCCGGGGTGTCAAGGAGAGTGGTACGGCCCAGGTCAAAAGGATCACCGAGCTCGAGGCCAAACTTGCCAAGACCGAGGCCGAGGTTGCTAAAGCCAGGGTCGAGGTCAAGAAGACGTAGATCACGGCTGATAAATTGTGGTTGTGTATTTAAGGGACACCGAAGCTGCTCAAATGGAGCTGAGGGAAGTGCTGACTGCGAAAAGTGAAGAAATGACTTGCCCAGGTGCCAATCTCGGAGGGAGACCCTTGAAGAGATCCATGCTAGAGGTTTCGACCTCACTGAAGAGATAGCTCAAGCAAGGGCAATTGAAGACGATGCCAGATTTCTTGTCTCCTCCTATGATGATGATGGTGAAGGCGACCAAGGCGGTCCGATAATGAAGAGGGGCCCGAAGAATAAACTTCTCTCGATGAATAAGTTGCTTCCAAAGGAGAAGCTGCTCCTGAAGTAGGGGCCAACCCTGAGGCATAGATAGAACTTTTCTTTCTTCTTTTGTATTTTCCTTTATGTCAAATTCTTGTAAATATCTCTTTCTTAAGTATATATATAAAAGAAGAGTACTTCCTTGAATGTCTTCTAAATATTTCTTGCCTTAAAAATTCTTGTAATAATTTCATTCTTTGAATGGTATTTTCGAGATTCTGTCTCGGACATTTTCTTTGTCTTGATCAAATTCGAATAAGGTTTGACCTTCGGGGCATAGACCCTTTGTGTCGAATAATGACAGATCTTTGAGCCATAATCAAAATGTTTGTTTGGGCTCGGTTTAATCAAACCCTTGGGTTCGGATGGGGTGAGAACGAGGTCTCAAACCCTAAGTGTATTGGCCCTTAGGCTCTTTTAAGTCGCGTCGTTATGACCTCTAAGAGATGGCTATTATTTCCCTTTTTCGGCTTTAAAGACTTAGTGAAAAATTTTATGTTTATGCCTTGGCACGCATCTTTTACCCATTGGGTTTTTCGAGGGTTCAGTGTCAATCGGAACCCTTTTATTTTTAGTGCCTTAGCACAAGTTTGTGTGTAAGTAATTTGACACCTCTTGAGGTTTCTCGGGGGCTGATTTTATCGAAGCCCTTTGATTATTTTGCCGAGGTTAGCCTTTATTTAACAGGTATTTTTCGAAGTATTTGAAGGCCTTTAGTTTATGGCGGAAGTCTGACGTCTCCGAGCGCATTATTTCGGCCGTAGCCTTTTTATTTGACTGTAGTCTTTATTATGGTCGTAGCCTTCGGGCACGTCTCTTGGTCTTATTTCCCGATATCATTTCGAACTTGTTCGAAACGTTAGTTGCCGAGTGTGATGGCCTTGGCCATTACGTCGAGGGATGCCTCTTTGAGGTCTTATGAGTTCGGGTTTAGACAATTTGAATGTGCTGACTGCCGATGATAGTCCCCGAGTAGTGGAGGTATATTTGTGTTTTGTCCCTTGAGCCGTTTCTCACAGAGAATCACAAGTATGGAGCTTGTATATAGCAAATTTCTTCAAGACACAAAGTGTTTAATATAGAAAGAATGCTTCTTTGAATAATTCATACATGCATACATGTTTAGCCATCGGGGCTCATGTTTTGCCTTCGGGGCTCGGCTATTCTATATGGACACAGTTCTTCTGACCGTTTGTCCCATTACAAAGTTTTCCTATTGAGGCCCTCTTTGGAGTGAGCTATTTTTCTCGAAAATATAGCCTACGAGAGCGATACCCCCCAATATTCGAGGTTGATTGAAAAGAAGCCTTGGATACTGTTGAATTTTCCTTAGGTAGCACATAGTTGTTTCCTCGTTAAAAACCTCGCCGGAAAAACCCATTTGGGATAAAACGCGATCTAAGGAAAAAAGAGTGCAACGCGTGCTTTAAAACCTAAGGTCTTCGGGTAGGGGGGTACCTTCGACGTCCTCGATCGAACATTTGCAGTGAATTAGTCTCAAATACAAATGGAAAAAGGGAGAATGTCATACCTTAGCAATAATATCATTTGAGCAGTGATACATTCCAATTGTTTGGAAATTGTTCGCTTTCCATCGTGCTAAGTTTGTAAGATCATTTTCAGACGACTCTGATGACTCGATATGGTCCTTCCCAATTTGGGCCTAATTTCCCTTCATTCGAGTCTCGAGTATTGAGGGTGAATTTTCATAGAACTAAGTCCCTGATTCCAAAATGGCGAAGGTTGGCCCTTCTATTATAATATCTCTCGATTCTTTGTTTATGTGCGGCCGTCCGAACAAGCGCAGCTTATCGTTTTTCATCCAATAGCTCGAGGCTAGTGTTCATAGCCTAGTGATTTGATTCCTCTATTGCATGCTGAAAACTAGTGCTAGGTTCTCCGACCTCGACTGGGATTAGGGCCTCGGCGCCATACACCAAGGAGAACAAATATGCCCCCGTGCTGGATTTTGATGTCGTTTGGTATGCCCAAAGCACTATCGGGCAGAACATCCCTCCATTTCCTCTTAGCGCCATTCAACCTTTTCTTCAAGTTTTGGATAATACTCTTGTTCGTGGATTCGGCTTGTCCGTTAGCGCTTAGGTGATATGGTGTCGATAAGATCCTCTTTATTTTGTGCTCTTCAAGGAACTTTGTTACCTTGCTGCCGAAGAATTGCTTCCCATTGTCGCATACAATTCCAGCGGGTATCCCGAATCGACACACGATGTGATACCATATGAAGTCTATGACCTAATTTTCTCTGACCTTCTCGAAGGACTGTGCTTCCAACCATTTAAAAAAGTAGTCAGTCATAAACAAAATGAACTTAGCTTTACCTGGTGCCATCGGCAGAGGGCCGACAATGTCTATCCCCCACTCCATGAATGGCCATGGGATAGGACTGAATGGAGTTATTCTCCGGGATGATGGATCGTCGGTGCAAACCTTTGGCATTTATCACATTTTAGAACAAACTCCTTTCGTTAATCGACTAGATGTGAGAGAGCGAAAGCTACTCGGCCAGACGGGAGAGACCAAAGTAAGTTGGTTCACCTTCTCTCCTCCGTTACAACATAGGTTGTTCCAATCCCAGATGAAAATATTCCTAAACTGAAATCAAGGAGGAAAGTTCCATCGTGTCCTTCAAAGATTGATCTATACAAGTTCTCAGACGAGGTTTTTGAACAGAACTTCGATAGGCAAGAGGTGTAAGCACTGCGAGGTGGATGGTAGGCAGAGAAAAAAGCCATTTATTAAACTTTTGGAACTGGAGACGAAGAGTCATTTAAAGACCTTTTCAAAAACCACTTCGGAGATACCTCTCTCTCAGGGTATTTCCCGGGTCAAGTATTCTGCTCGTTTGATATCAGGAATTCAGTAGAGGGGCCTTGAAAGAAGCAAGTGTCTTTTTCCATGCTATCCTAGTAGTACCCTGCTCTAATAATTTTTTGAATTAAAGAGTCAGCTTCGGAGTGGTTCCCACAAGTGCCTTCGTGAATTTCTCGCAGAACATAATCGGTGTCCCCCCGTCCTAAGCATACCGCCAATGGTCCATCAAAGGTCCTCCGGTACAATGTTCCGTCTTCATCCAATGTGAATCGGGCTGCTTTAGCTCGTAGGGCTCTCGACTCTTTAGGACCTGAAGGGAGATTTCCGTGCTTCAAATATTCAATATATTTATTCCTCCAATCCCAAGCCAAACTTGTAGAATTTATCTCAGAATGACCTTCCTCGACCACAGATCTCGATAGCTGGACAACAGTTCCCATGACAATACCATCTTCTTTGACTGATGAACCCAAATTTGCAAGTGCATCGGCCTCGGCGTTTTGTTCTTGAGGCACGTGATCTAGGGTCCACTCTTTGAAGCGGTGCAATGTCACTTACAATTTGTCCAAATACCTTTGCATCCTATCTTCCCGAACTTCGAAGCTTTTTTTCACTTGGTTCACCACCAGCCAGGAGTCACACTTTGCCTCGATAACCTCCGCCCCTAGGATTTTAGCTAATTCGAGACCTGCAATCATGGACTCGTACTCGGCCTCATTGTTAGGCAACCTGGGAATTTTGATAGATTGTCTAATAGTGCAAACCGTAGGCGGTTTCAGAACTATACCGACCCCCGACCCTTTCACATTTGAGGCTCCGTCCGTGAAGAGGGTCCATACCCCCGACGACGTACCCAATTTTTGTAGAAGTTCCTTCTCCACTTTGGATACGAGGGTTGGCATAAAATCAGCCACGAAGTCTGCTAAAACTTGAGACTTGATAGCCGTTCGGGGTTGATATTCAATATCCTACCCGCCAAGTTCGATGGCCCATTTGGCCAATCGGCCCGACAACTTGGGCTTGTGCAAAACATTTCGGAGTGGATAAGTAGTTAACACACATATGGGGTGACATTGGAAATATGGCTTCAATTTTCTATATGATCTTATTAATACAAGTGCTAACTTATCTAAGTGTGGATACCTAGTTTCAGCATCTCCTTTGGTTCGACTTATATAATAACTAGGAAATTGTGTGCCTTGCTCTTCTAGAACTAGTACGCCAGTTACCGCAACTTCGGGCACAACCAAGTATATATGTATAGCTTCTTATCCGCCTTTGGGGTGTGCAGTAGAGACGGGCTCGATAAGTATCACTTTAATTCCTCCATCGCTTGCTGGCATTCCGGGGTCCAGGCGAAATCATTTTTCTTTTTGAGTAAGGAGAAAAAATTGTGACTCCGGTCTGACAACCTCGAGATGAATCGGCCCAAAGAAGCTATCTGTTCGGTTAGCCGTTGTACGACTTTTATACTGTCCACGATGGTGATGTCTTCGATGGATTTAATTTTGTCGGGGTTGACATTGACCCCCCTATTTGACACCATGAAACCTAGGAACTTGCCCGAGCCGACTCCGAAAGCACATTTCTCGGGGTTGAGTTTCATGTTGTATTTTCGCAAAATCTCGAACATTAACTGCAAATGATTCAAATGGTCATCTGCGCGCAAGGACTTAACTAAAATGTCATCAATGTAAACTTCCATTGATTTACCTATATGTTGCTCAGACGTTCGATTAACTAGGCGTTGGTATGTAGCTCCTGCATTTTTTAGCTCGAAGGGCATTACATTATAACAATATGTTCCATACTTGGTGACAAATGAGGTCTTTTCCTGGTCCTCTAGGTTCATATGAATTTGATTATACCCATAATAGGCATCGAGAAAGGTAAGGATCTCGTGGCCGGCCGTGGCGTCGATCATAGGATCGATGTTATGCAGTTGAAAAGAGTCTTTAGGGCATGCCTTGTTCAAATCCTTGTAATATACGCACATTCTAAGTTTGTTCCCTTTTTTAGGGACTACGACCACGTTGGCTAACCATTCGGGATATTTTACTTCCCTAATGGACCCTATTTTGAGAAGTTTGGTTACCTCGTCCTTTATCAGTGCATGTTTTTCCTCGGACTACGGCCTTCTCCTTTGCTTCACTGGTTTAAACCTGGGGTCAAGACTTAGCCGATGTGTTATTATATCTGGTGGGATCTCTGTCATGTCTAAATCGGACCAAGCAAAACAATCTATGTTATTGATAAGCAATTGAATGAGTTTTTCCATGAGTTTGGGGGTTAATCCCGTTCCCAAGTATACCTTCCATTCGGGCAGATGCTCGATCAATATCACTTGTTCCATCTCCTCGACCATCGACTTTGTTGCATCTCATTCCTCGGGAGCGACGAAAGCTCTAAGGGTAAGGAAATCCTCTTCTTCCTCCTTGATTACATGATCCTCTGACTCGATCGAGGTCGGGGACGGTGATTGCTATTTAGACATCTTCTTGGATGTTCGATTTTTTTTAGGTCGAAGGTACTAGCGTTGGTGTCAACCCATGAACTGCGAACATTTCCTTTGCCACGTGTTGTTCCCCGTAAACTGTTTCACACCATCTATTGTTGGAAACTTCATCATTTGGTGAAGGGTCGATGTTACCACCCTCATGTTATGGATCCACGGCCTTCCGAGCAGTACATTGTACCTCATGTCACCGTCAATGACATGAAATTTACTGTCCTGGATGGTCCCGGGTACGTTCAATGGTAGGATTATCTCTCCCTTCGTTGTTTCACTAGCCATGTTGAAACCGTTCAGGACTCGAGATGCAGGTATAAATTGATCTAGTAGTCCGAGCTGCTCTACAACCCTTATCCTGATTATGTTTGCCGAGCTACCTGGATCTACAAGAACACGTTTAACTTGAATTTTATTTAACAAAATAGAAATTACCAGGGCATCATTGTGTGGCTGAGAAAGGCCTTCCATATCCTCGTCGTTGAAAGTAAGGGTGCCTTCAGGCATGTAGTCTCGGGTCTGCTTCTCCCTTGTGATCGACACTTTGGTGCGTTTGAAGACAGGTCCTTATGGGGTGTTGACCCCACCAACGATCATGTGTATGACATGTTGAGGCTCTTCTTGTTTATTCTTTCTATTGGCGTCTCTTTACCTAAAGTGATTTTTGGCTCTGTCACTGAGGAATTCTAGAAGGTGGCCTTAGTTAAATAAGCGAGCTACTTCCTCTCTCAACTATCTGCGTTCTTCGGTCTTGTGACCATGTGTCCCATGGTATTTGCACATCAAGTTAGGATTCCTCTGAGAAGGGTTAGTTTGTATAGGTCTGGGCCACCTAGTGTCTTTAATCCTTCCAATGGCTGACACGATACCCGAGGCATCGGTACTGAAGTTGTACTCTAATAATCGAGCTCCGCTCGTTTAACCCTTGTGTGAAAGCTTGAATGGCCCAATCATCCGTAACAGGTGGTAACTCCATTCGCTCTATCTGAAACCGGGACGCGAACTCCCTCAGCATCTCGTTGTCCCTTTGTCTTATCTTGAAAACATCTAATTTTCTTGTTGCAACTTTCATGGCCCCGGCGAGCGCCTTCACAAAAGATTCAGCTAACATGGCAAATGAATCAATGGAGTTCGGTGGAATGTTTTGATACCAAATCATTTCTTCCTAAGACAAAGTTTCCCCAAATTTTTTCAACAATACGGACTCGATCTCATCGTCCTCTAAGTCATTTCCCTTTATACCGCACGTGTATATACTGATCTGTTCATTAGGATGGGTGGTTCCATTGTATTTCGGTATATCCGGCATGCGAAACTTCTTTGGAATGGGATTCGGGGCCGCGCTCGGGGGAAAAGGTTTCTGCACGAACTTTTTGGAATCTAAACCCTTCAAGATCGGAGGTACCCCTGGTATTTGATCAACTCGGGAGTTGTATGTCTCCGCCTTTTTGTCATTATCTTCGATCCTCTTTTCTCCTGACTCAATTCTTTTGGTGAGCTCTTCAAGAATTTTCATGATCGTAGGGTCAGTCTCTGATCCGTTACCGTTCGACCTTTACGGTACCAGCTCAGTACGGCGAGTAATTTCCGGCTCAACCACACTTGGAGTTTTTTGTTGACTTTGTATCTGAGCGATAGCAACATGCTGAGCTTGTAGCATTTCGAATATTACCTGGAGGCTAGCTCCCCCATCTCTTAGAACCTGTGTTCCCTGACCATCAGGTTGGACCTCCCCGCGTACACTTCCTCTGAGGTTTGTGCCCAAGTTCGCATTTAAAGTAATGTGCGAGCAAACATCGACTGGTTCCACCATCGGCATAACCCCGGGGTTAAGTGGTGGTACACCAGTCCCTAGAGCAGCTACATTATCGTTTTCCCCATGAAATCCAAGGCAATCGTTGCCGTGTACGGGTGCGTTTTGTGAGTTTGACATGTTTAACCTGAAAATAAAGAATCTTTGACAAGAACAAGTGTGAAAATAACGTTTGTTATAAAAATCAACACTAAAACAATCACTATTATCTTTAGGCCTCACGGTGGGCGCCAAACTGTTTGCCCTAAAATCTTACTAACAATCAAATTTGTGTTGAGGTCTTAAAGATACGTGATTTAGTCCAATACTAATTGATAAACAAGAAGGCAAACGTATAAGTTATGTGAGCAAGCTAGATCAAACCAGTGTATGAGCAAGTCTTGACCTCGAGTTGTAAGGGCCTCGAGGTGCACTAATATGAACAGTAAACAAAGGACAACAAATCTAAGGAATCTAATGAGTGAAAAAGTAAGAGTGTATATTCTTTGCCAATGATTGATGATGTTTACAAATGAAGGGGCTCCCCTTTAAGAATCCTCAATAAGGTACATTTCCATTTATAGTAAGGAATCTAATTGTACAACTGTCTAACTGCCTAGTACGAATTTGTACAAATCTGTTCCAGAATTCATGCCTTGATCTTTGTTCCATTGCGGGAATCTCGCTTATTCTGTTACAAAGCCATAATGGCATTATTTCGGGGTAGCTCATACTCGACCTCGGTGTTCATCGTGCACTTCGGCCTTCGAGTCTTGTACTCTGTCATCAGGCTCGAGCTCGATCTACTGGGCTTGCCTGGTCCATTCTGAACTCGGGCTCGAAGTGACCCCTCGAACCCATGAAATCGGGCGTATATGATTTCGACCTTATACAGATAGTCCCCGCGTTTCTTAATAAAATGATAAGAAACGATTTGAGCCTCGAATTTTTGAAGTCCCTAATAATGACATCATCCCTGTGATGTAAGCGTTCGAGGTGACTGAAACGTCCCGTCGGTATGCTTCCCAAGAACATTAAATGCATGCCAGTGGTGGTCTGCCTCTAATGAAAATAATACATGTTTGTAAAGAGATCGGGCATATCTGATTTACAAACATGTATTATTTTCCCCAAAACATTAAATGCAAACATGTATTATTTTCTTTACAAAAAGTAAAGATTAAGTTTTCAAACTCAGTTTTTGTAAACTATATATACACTTGTGATAGAAAAAGTGCATTGTTTTACCAAAATTACCAAAGTAGAACATTCTACTATCATTTTTCTTCACTTCTTTTTTATGTGTTTTTCGAAAAGTGTCAAGTATTATATACAAGGCATGCACTATGTTGTCCCAAGTGAAGGTTTGTTTTGAAGATTGACAAAGGAAGTTCATGCATGAACCATGTACATCCCCTATGTACACATACACGGGCAGATTCGAGCATATGGGATGCACGTGAAGGAGATAAGCTTAACTTTATATTTTTGATATCTCCTGATCGAAAAGGTTGCATAATTGATAAGAAGAAGGACTCCTTACTCAAAGAAAACACTATCCAATATAAGGGAGGAGTTAGAAGTTGACAACAACTAGAATTCTTCCACCAAGGAAGAGTAGCATTAGAACTCTAGTTGTTTCTTCACCTACTAACTCTATATATTGCAGGATGTTCTCATTCTACAAGCATGCAAAAAAGCTTAAGCTAAACGTGAATTGAGAGAAAAATAGCAAGGAATTTTGCAAGCAATTCGTGTGTGATTCAAGTGTGCAAACCTGAAGCTACATGAATCAGGTAGAAAAACCACTTCCAAGTGTTTTTCTTTTGTTCTAGTTCAATTGTAGTAGGTGTTTTCATATTGTACTTTTCAACTTTATCTAGAAGTAATTGTAATAGGTAATCAGAGTATTCAAGTTCGAGTTAACTTGAAGTTGTCGCAATAGTTAGAGGATGGTTGCCATACTGAGATTAGAGTTAATCCTTAGGTTTACAAAGTGCTTTGTAAATGTTGTTTTGGCTCACTGATTTAGTGAAGTGTTTGTGAAAATCCTACTAAGTAGTAGGTCGTGGTTTTTTCATCTTTTGAGTCGGGTGTTTTCCACGTAAAAACTTGTGTTCTTTACTTTCTGTATTTACTTTTTCATCAATAGTTAAGGAACACTTAGAAGAACCAGGTTCTTCTACAATTAGTGCACGTGAAAAATTGGACACCACACAAATCACCCCTCCCTCTTGAGTGGAATTGAAGTTAAAACATCAATTGGTATCAGACGGGTTATCCTTGAAGAGGCTAAAACCTTAGGAGAAGATCAAGATGAGTGCACCACCTAGAAACTAGGAAGGGAAATCCACTCTAGGCCACCACTCTTCAATGGCCAGTACTACTCCTGATGGAAAAACAGGATGAGAGATCACAACAGAGGAGAAGACTATGAGTTGTGGGACATTTTCACTGATGGTCAAGTGGCTAAGCTGAAGAAAAATGCTGAAGGAGTAGATGTGCCAAAGACAAGAGCTGACTGAATTGCTGAGGACTTGAGGAAATGGGAGAAGAATGCTAAAGCCAAGAAATGGCTTATTTGTGGACTTGGTCCAAATGATTTTAGTAGAATCCGAAGATATACTACTACTAAGGAAATTTGGGACACTCTGCAAGTGGACCATGAAGGAATACCTCAAGTGAAGAGGTCCAGAGGAACTCTACTATATTCTCAATATAAGAACTTTACCATGAAGGAAGGTAAAACCATACAAGATATGTATACAAGGTTCACTACATTGACAAATGAACGGAAGTCTCTTGGAAGGATAATCCTGAAGAAGACAGGTTTGAGAAGATTTTGACAAGGGTTCTGCCAGTTCTTGGGAGAGAAAAATCACTGTCATTCAGGAATCAAAGAACATTGCCACACTTAACTTGGATGATCTAATTAGAAATCTCACTTCTTATGAACTTAGGAGGCAAACCATAAAGATTGATGTACCTAAAAAGGAAAGGAGTCTGGCACCCAGAATCACTGAAGGTTCTAAGCTACAAGATGATGAAATGGCTATGATCATAAAGGACTTCACGAAGTACCTAAGGAGAGGAAAGGGTCCTTCTAGAAGTGGAAGATACTGCAAGCCAAAGGTTCCTGAAAAGCAAACCAATGAAGGATTCTATAAGTGTGGAAAGACTGATCACCACATCAAGAACTTCCCCCAATGGAAAATTGAATGGAAGAAGGAAAGAGATGAATGAAGGAATGGGAAGAAGGAACAGCTTCAACCCAAGAAGAACAAATGATCAACCAAGGTTATGGTCGCTACTTAGGGAGAAAGCTCAGATGAAAGCTCAGATGATAAAGATGGAGATGAAAAAGCACTTATGGCCATTGGAGAATCCGATGAGGAAACTGAGGTAAGTGTAATTAATCTCAAAGACGAGATTAAATTTTTGTCTAAAGAAAGGCTATCTGAGTTACTTCTACATTTAATTGATGAATTTGAGGATGTAAACATTGAAAAGGAACAGTTGTCTAAGGAATGTGTTATTTTGAAAGCAAAGTGCAAAAACCTGGAACTTAGGATTACTGAAACTGTAATTGAAAATACTACTTTAAAGATACAGGTTCATGCATTTGAGTCAAAAGTTTTAGAACGTAGGTTCTGAAAATCTAAAACTGAAATTAGAAACAACTAAGAAGACCGATGATTGCACACAACTCACTCTAGAAGAAAATATAGGTAAACTAAAAGATGAGTTGTATAATAAGGATGGGCAGGTAACAATTTTGAAGGAGGATATAAGCAAGGTCAAGCATGAGCTGGACAGAACTTGTAAATGGAACAAGTCCTCTGATGCACTTTCATGGCTACAGGAACATCATAGTATCAACAGAAGAGGACTTGGCTTTGGGAATCTACCACCTAAATGGTATCCCAAAAGCAAGTACCTCACACTTCCTGAGAACAAGATTTTCACTCACTATGGTAAAATAGGTCACTATAAAAGTGAATGCCCTACAAAAGAAAAGGCAAGTCAAAAGAACAAATAATTTGTTCAAGGGAAGAATATGCTACCAAGTTGGGCTAAAAAGAATTTGATTCATCCGTTTGCCTACAGAAAGGGACCCAAACTAGTTTGGGTTCCTAAGACTAACCCATGATTTTATTTTTATAAGGGTTGCTCAAAGCATATGACAGGAAGCAAGAACCAGTTCCTTTCACTTGAGGACCTCAAATGAGGTAATGTCTCCTTTGGAAATGGGAATAAAGGTGAGATCATTGGGGTTGGAAAGGTAAGTAAGACTGATTCTCACTCTATTGAGAATGTCTACTTGTTGGATGGCCTAAAGTACAATCTAATAAGTGTATCACAATTGTGTGATAGAGGTAACATGGTTGCATTCACGTCTACCAAATGCTTTTTGGTTAATCTTACCACTGACAAGATTGTTTTGCAGGGAAAAAGAGTGAACAATGTATATATTGTATATCTATCTACACTTTCAGAAAACGAACTCACTTGCTTAAGTATAATGGATAATGATCCCCTCCTTTGTCACAAGAAACTTGGACATGCCAGTCTAAGTCCACTCAACAAATTAGTCTCCAAGGACCTGGTGATAGGGTTGCCAAATATCAAGTTCAAGGAAGATAAAGTTTGTGAGGCTTGTGCAAGGGGGAAGCAGGTAAGATCCTCTTTTAAATGCAAGAAAATAGTAAGCACCACCAGGGCGATGGAACTGATCCATATGGATCTCTGTGGTCCAATGAGAACATTAAGCAGATGTGTAAAAGATATGTGATGGTACTTGTTGATGATTACTCTAGGTTTACTTGGACTTTGTTTTAATATCTAAAGATGAAGCATTTGACATGTTTACTTATTTTGTTAGAAAAACTCAGAAACAACTAGGTAATCAACTTGCATCAATTAGGTCTGATCATGACACTGAATTTGAAAATGCTAAATTTGCTGAATTTTGTGATGAGCATGGCATATATCATAATTTATCTGCTCATAGGAATCCACAACAAAATGTATAAGTTGAAAGAAAGAATAAGACACTTGAAGATATGGCTAGTACTATGTTTCTTTCTAGTAAACTGCCACATAGCTTCTGGGCAAAAGCTGTAAAGGGATAAAATCTGTTCCAGGGCAACATGACAGGGGGAATAGAACAAAGATGAAATGATCCTCAAACCTCAAGGGAACATGTCCATAAATCTGTTCCTCAGCAACAAAACATTGAAGGAACATCAAGGGGAAACCAGCTGGTTGTGAAATCTTACAAGTATCAAAGTTCTCATCCCATTAAGAACATAATTACTGGTCCAACCTCTAGAATCAAAACCAGATCTTCATTAAAGAATCTTTGTGCTTTTGATGATTTCTTATCTCTTATTGAACATAAAAATATTGTTAAGGCTTTGCAGGATGCAGAATGGGTAAATGCAATTCAATATGAACTCAACCAATTTGAAAGGTGTCAAGTTTGGCATCTAGTACCAAGACCCAATGACAGATCAATAACTGGAATTAAATGGGTCTTCATAAACAAACTTGATGAAGATGGAACAGTTACAAGGAACAAGGCAAGATTGGTGGTTCAAGGATATAGTCAAGATGAGGGCATATACTATGATGAAACATTTTCTCCATTTGCAAGGTTGGAAGCAATAAGACTCCCCATAGCCTTTGTTGCTTACATGGAATTCACTCTTCACTAGATGGATGTCAAGAGTGTCTTCCTCAATGGATATCTAAAATAAGTAGTGTTTGTCAAGCAACCTCCGGGGTTTGAAAGCAAGGAATACCCTGATCATGTATACAAGCTTGACAAGGCACTTTATGGGCTCAAGCAGGCTCCAAGAGCATGGTATGAAAGATTATCAAAAATTTTGGTTGAGCATGAATACAAGAGAGGTAAAATTGACAATACTTTATTGTTGAAAGAAAAAGGTAAAGATCTCTTGGTAGTTCAGATATATGTTGATGATATAATCTTTGGAGCAATCACTGATAAGTTAAGTAAAGAATTTGCTAAATTAATTGGGAGTGAATTTCAAATGAGCATGATGGGTGAGCTTAATTTCTTTTTAGGCTTACAAATTAAACAAAATTCAAATGGAACTATGATCCATCAGTAGAAGTATGTAAAAGAGTTGCTTAACAGTTTTAAAATAGAATATATTCCAAAGAAATTGACACTCCTATTGCAGCAGATAGAAATTTGGATACAGATGAACATGTTGATCAGAATTTGTATAGGGAAATGATTGGCTCATTGTTGTATCTCACTTCTAGCAGACCTGACATTGTTTTTAGTGTAAGCCTTTGTGCAAGATTTCAGGAGAATCCAAAGAAGTCTCACTTGACTGTTGTCAAGAGGATTTTGAGATACCAAAAAGGCACCACTGACCTTTGTCTTTGGTATCCAAAAGGTAGTAATTTCAATCTATTGGGATATGTTGATGCTGATTATGCAGATTTTAGTATGGATAGAAAGAGCACTTCAAGTAATCTCTTCTATCTTATCAACAATAAGTTGTCCCACATTCACTGGTATTCCCTCTATGATCGCGCAAATCACTCTTACCTTCTCAAGTGTAACCTCTATCACATTACGTGAAGGCATGACTCGAGCACAGATAATGGAGAGTCAAGTCTTGGCCTAGGTAGTGAACTCAGAAGACTCGATCCTAGAGTGATTTCTTATCCAGTTCATCATCTTTCCACTGTGCAAATGGTCTACAAATTACTATTTGCCCAAGTCTTTAGCTCGATCCCTGTACACTTGATTATCAGCATTGGGAAGATTGTAATATGCATTGATCAGTTATGGATTAAAGCGGACTTTTTCCTCTAACAGTAACAACCAAATCATTCTTGAAGTCCGTCTCCACAACATTTGCATAAAATTCTCGGATCACTTCATGATTGGTTGGTCTTTTCTCTTCCTCAAAGAAAATCCATCCACTTGATACTAATCTTCCATATAACTCGGGCCATCTACCTTCAAGGTCCGTCAAGAGAATGTCCATTTACTTAATCATACTTCTACACAGTTGTTTATCGTAGCGGTGGGAACATCTTAATGATGAGAATATATCCCGATCAAAATACTCCTCTTCGGCAACTTGTTTGACATGTTCTTGAACATTTTCATTTGATGTCGAATCTATTTTAGAACTCAAAGTACCTACACAAGGAGTAAATATGTTAAATACATGTATGGATGCTTAAAGCATTGTATTAGGAGGTATTTAGGCCAAAGAAAGAGATTAAAAGGCCTTAGGATTAGAAATGGTGAAGCTACTGTTTTGCTGGTTGAGCATCAGTGAATCATGATCGCGGAACTGGGCACGCGATCGCGAAGAACAATTGGGTTTCCAGTTGTAGTAAAGCTACGTGATCGCGGAAGTGGGCACGCGATCGCGAAGAACAATTCGGCTTCCAGCTGTGATAAAGCTATGCGATCTCAGAAATAAATACAGGATCGCGATGTGAAATTATGGTTCTCAGCAGAAGTAGACCTACGCGATCGCGGATTAGGGAATTGCGATCGCGAGGGTCTTCTTCCTCGCCCAGTAATAGTTCGTTTGGGCATTCCATCAAGCAGGTCTTGTGCACCAATTTTATGCTCATTTTTTCAGTAAGTTGAGCACAAAACTCACCCAAAAATCTGTTAACAATACAACTCTCACACTAAACCAACCACGCCGATCAAGCAAGACATGTAAAGCACACAAGATTTCTATTTTTTTTTTAAATTACTCAAGCCCTAAAATCTCAAGAGTTTCCGCCATTGTAGTAGTTCACACTAAGCAGTGGCGTAGAAGAAACAAAAAAAAATCCAAGAGATAAGAGAGAAATCCACATACCTTGAGAGTGATGAGTGAAATTTTTGCAATGGAACTGAGGAATGGAAAATTGGAAAAGATTTCAGGGGTTAGAGGAATAGAAATAGGCATTACTGTGTTTTGAGGCAAAGTGGGTGTTCCTTGTTATTTTCAGTGTTTTAAGGTTTAGGACTTACCTGTTAAACGCGATCGCGTGAATAAACCCGTGTTCGAGTAGAACGATTTTACCAAAATGAACGACCGCGTTTCTCTTTCTACAATCTCATAGAGATAGCAAAATCTTGCTTTTCGCGAACGCATGGTATTTTATGCGATCGCAGAGTGCAACATTTTTCTGCAGTTTGCATCAGCCATTGCTTTTGGATCTCCGGACCACTCCGACCTGCTCAAATCAACTCAAAAAATTCTAAAACTTGGCAGATTAGTCAAAAATAATATTCTAAGCTATTCTAAAATTGAAAATTTCAAAAATGACTAAAAAATTTTAAAAATTATGGGTTGCCTCCCTCCAAGCGCCGCATTTAACATCGTAGCACGACACGGATCAACTTTACCACATTTCTCGAAACTTGGACGATATGAATTGGGCACCTAACTTAGAATCAAGCTTGTGACCACGAGCGGTGGGGGGTGATAAGTTGATGACCAAGCCAAACTTTAATTTCTTCATTTTGCGTTTCTTGGATTTCATGTAAGGAATTCCATTTTGCCTTCTTGTTCCCTCAAATTGTAATATGTATAGCCTTTGTCTTTCCTCCTTGCAATCCCTAATTGACTTATGTAGTTTAATTCGCATATCACCACACAATTCCAATATTGAGAAATGCTTGGAATGTGACATCAGACTTCCAAATTGCAATTCTTCTCGGATTTTGACATCATCTTTTTCCCCCGGACTAGAGTCAATCTCAACCATATTTTCAATTACACCGGTTGACTCTAACTCCATATTTTTTTCGGCATCACTAACAAGCATGGATTCGGTTGGCGGATGTTCAATTCTTGATTCCTCAAAGTAAATCTCATTTTCTTCCTCGAAGCTGGACTCTTCTTGACCTCTTTCCACACTTTAAAATTGATAAGCATAATGAGCCTCAAAAAATGATTTCATTTGATCTTCCAAAGTGCGGATAGTCTCATCATTTTGATGTAATGCTTGTTTTAATTCCTCGAGTTCCAAGCTTTGCTTCTCCTCATTTTCAAGAATGGCCTCCAACATGAGCATCATTCTCTCATTTTTAGCATTTGAGAGTTCTTCTTGGTTTTGATCAAGTGCCAAGGAAGGATTTTTGGCTTCCACTTCTAAATAAGGTTCTCGGCTATCATTCACTTCTGAGGATTTTTGGGCCTCTAAATCTTAAAGCATTTCTCCCATTTGTGAGTGAAATCTTTCAAGCGCCAAGTATTTTGGAGGTTATTTTCCAAAAGCTCCTCCAAGGCATTTTGCTCTTTGTTTCCTCCTTTAAGTAGGCATTCTAATATGATATTGAACTCTTCATTTTGACCATGCTCAACTTCTTCCACTTCCATGTCCCTATTTTTGTCATCAAAAAAAGTAGAATCATCATAACGGGGGATTGGGGAAGGGAAGGACAAATAAGCAAAATAATCCCAATGACCATTTTGATGAACACACTTATCACAAATACTACACTCATAGGTTTGAGATTGTGCGCACAATCCGCCCCCGGGAGAATTTAAAAATTTTTGCCACGAGTGTGGTCCTCCACAATAAGAACAAAGGTCATCAAAGTATGAACAACTACCATCCGACCAATTTTCATTATATGATGCTATTTTTTTTCTTTAAAACTAAGAAAATAAACAAGAAACAAACAAGAAGATAAACAAAGATAAGAAAGATAATTACATAAATATTCACAAGTTTGGACCAAAGAACTTACGCTTACTTCTCAAACAACCTAAATATGGTAAATCGTTCCCCGGCTACGGCCCCAATTTTGATAACGTCCAAATTCACTACTAAAAAGTAAATAGACATGGTCGCAAGCAATATAATTTACCCAACTATGATTCGGGGTCGAATCTCACAGAGAATAATATGTAGGTGATTAGGAGTGTAAGAGAATTATCACTTATTATGCAATGTCAAACACTTAGAAATTTGATTGTGAAAATATTATAGCTAAATGTTAAAATGTAAACTAACCTAGAGAGCAAGTAAAATAATCAATGGCTACAAGTATGAATGCCTCGGAAATTACATTCAAGTAACGATCCAATGTATTTCATGATTTTATAAATATGAGCGAGTTTATGTTAATTAGCCACGGGTAACAATTCTATATTAGCTTCTTTTGAAAACTAACAAGACTTCCTAATTGAGTTATCCCCAAAATAAGTAAGAGATTAAACACATCCGAATATGGATAAAAGTAGTTCAATCCTATCCCTAGGCAGAATCTATAAAATGAGGGTTAGAACCTCAAGTTATTGTTAATTAATCTTTCCCAACCCCAAATTATCTTTCCCAAAATTAATTCGAAGTTAATGGGCGAGTCCTAAGGTTAGCTAATCCCTTTGGAAATATTAAAGAACAAGAATAATTAAAGAAACAATAACTCACTTCAATATTAATAAAATTCATTAAATGCATAATCACAACAAGATATTTAATCCACACTTTAAATATGAATATTTCCATAAACAAGAATCAAGTGTTAAAAAAATACTACACACTTAAATATTCAATACAAAGCAAGAAAATGAAGAAATGAGCATAACTGAGTAAGAAATTCTCAACCAAAAGCTTCAAATCTTCAAGACCCAAGTGTGTGTGCAATAACCCTAGCTTCCAAACTTGTTCTCTCTAGTCTAAGAGACTAAAAAATAAGCCAAAGATCTGCAAAAGATCTGCTAGGTCGTGTATTAAATGGCTTGGGGGTCAAAACGTGAAATTCCAAAACTTCTTCTTCGCGTTCGCAAAATTTGTCATGTGTTCGCGATTCATAATCTCCTGGCCTTTTGCGATCATGAAGAGAATTTTCTGGCAGCAGTCGTTCTTCCTCAATTTAACATATTTTGACTTGGTTTATTCCGTATCTTCTCTAAATCACTTGATTCCTGAAATATGCCAATAAACCACAATAAATGCCTTAGTTTCTCAAAAAAAATCATATAAAAGCTTAAGTATCAAGAGGAGATAAGTTAGTAAAATACCAACTTATCAGTTGTACTTGCACATTTCAAGGTGCTTATGAAGAAATTGGAGGTTGGTAATAGCAAGAACCATTTTGGGGCAAATAATCTGACTAACTATGAAGTCCAAACCACTCCTAAAGAACCTGGTGCATCAAAGAAGGTACCAATGAATAGAAAAGTATGAGCCTTGGTGCAAGAAAGTGGGGCTAAGGATGCTGAAATTGATAGGCTGAAAAAGAGGTTGGCATAGGTGGAGACTGAGAGAGATTCTCTCGGAACTGAGCCGGCAAAATAAAAGGAGAAGAATGATGGCATTCTTAGGATATTCTAAAATTACTCCAAGCCAAAAAACCAAGCACTTGGTCCTTCCCAGCCTTAAGCCTCCTAGCCTAGTGTAGATCAACTAGTGACCCACTTCAGGATGTTTTTTGTTGCTTTTGCTCATGATTCCAATGTTTTTATTTCTTCTTATGATTTGTGGTAGGATCTTATCAATCATCAATGAAATTCACTGTCTTTTGCTCCAACTGTTTGTTTATATTTCTTTGATGGTCAATATCATGAGATGGATATATGATGATTAATCCATGATTGCATTTGAAGTTGTCCCAGTGGCCATGAGTAATTTTTCAAATCTGGTTGTCGGACCTATAGGCTTGCCTACTTTACTTATTAAAGATAATGAGAATAAGTTATTCTCTTACTTGTTTATGCAACTTTTCGATGATGCCAATAGGGGGAAAAGGTTGTGCTTACACTTTGAACAGTGATGTTTATAACCTAATGAACCTGGTCCTTGATGATAAGTGATGAAAAGGTAAAATATTTCTAACATTGTGTTGATGTTGAGGTAAGTTTAAAAAGGGCCTAAGCTTATGAAAAGAATATAGTTTGTCATCATCAAAAGAGGGTAATTTGTTCGCCCAATTGAAGGTTTTTTTTTGAAGATTGACAAAGGAAGCTCAGGCATGAACCAGGTCCATGCCCTATGTACACAGACATCGGCATATTCGAGCATACGGGATGCACGTGAAATGAGATAATCTTAACTTGGTATATTTGATATCTCCTGATCGAAAAGATTGCATAATTGATAAGGAGAAGGACTCATTACTCAAAGAGAACACTATCCAAGATAAGGAAGGAGTTTGAAGTTGAGAACAACTAGAGCACTTCCACCAAGGAAGAGTAGCATTAGAACTGCAGTTGTGTCACGCCCCGAACACGGGGGGCGAGACCGGCATCCGGTGCCTCACCTATCCTTGCATACCAACTTGCGACTAAGGGACTCTGAACATATAATGTCATACTTTGGCCATGGGCCACATTGCAAGACAATTGCAAATGCTGACTAAATATTAATATAATGCTAGCCAACAAGGCCGTCATAACTACTACAGCTGGCAAACCAACAAAATATACATAAGAGTCTACAAACCCAACATATTGCACTAACTGAAAGGATATGTCTACAAGCCTCTACTGATGGATATACTGTGATCGGAACAGGGCCACAGTCTTGTAAAGACCCGTAAAAAAATTTTGTTTTAAAATAATGCCCGAATGAGTCCCCGAGTTGTTTTTATCGTGGAAATTTTTAAAACAGACCTAAATTGAGTAAAAAGTACCCCGGGACTTAAAGAATAAAATTTTCCAGAAACTAGGTGTTATGCGATCACATAATGTGTATGCGGACCGCATAATGGTCGCATACACGGGCAGATCACTGCCCCATTTGAGGTCAACTATGCGGTCCAATGTGTGATCGCATTTCAGTTCTGCGGACCGAATATCTGTCGCATTGTTGCCTTTGATTTTGGGAGGGAAAATGCGATGCATTATGCGATCGCATAACGTGTATGCGGACCGCACAATGGTCGCATACCTAGGCAGTGTGTTTTGAATTGTGGCCCATCTTGAGGGCCATTATGCGGTCGATTCTGCGGACCGCATGTCAGGAATGCGATCACATTCCTGACCGTTTTCTTGTGTCGGGCTCTATTTTTCTAATTTTTTTAAAACCCGACCCCAGTTCATTAAAACACCCCTCCCCTTCAATTTTTAACCATTTTTTGATATATTAGAGAGAGGAAAGAGTGTGTTCTAGAGAGATAAAGTCTCAACTTCATCAAATTGGTCTTCCTTCATCACTCAAGCTTGGAACTAATCAAGTAGGACACAAATTTCTTCACTCTAAGAGGTAAGCTTCTACCTCATTAACCTTAATTTCCAGATTTTTGTTAAAATGAAACCTGGGTAGGATAGTTCATAAAGATGGGGTTAAGAATCTTGCATGCATGTACCCAATTTATCATAATCTAGTAAAGGAAAATAGGTTGGAGTAACCTTTCACTAAAAAAGGGTTATTTAATCTAAAGGAACACCTAGTGTTTGATAGAAAGCTCAAATGAGTTCAAGACATGTTCATGATTCCTAATTCTAAGTTTAAATGTGCCGCATTGTGAATTAGATTGAAGGTGCTAGAAGGTCCGGTGATCTGAGATAGAAAATGAGGAAAAATCCCGATTCGAGGTATGTATGGCTAACTTTAACCTTTGTAGAATCCTCTTGTTGGGTCCGAGCATACGGTATGTGTACCTTGTTTGAAAATATGTGAATTGATTGTTCAAATGTGTTGAGACGTAAGATTCTATTCTCTGATTGTCCTAGTTGATTGCCATACTACCGTACTATATGAGACTGTGAAAAGTGTTTTGATGTGCCTATCTTATTATGTGCAAAGCTCGTAAATGCTCGAGGGTATCGATATGAAAGTATGTGTTAATGAATGAAAGAAGGTTAATGTGCCCAAGTGTGGGAATGTATATAATGGCTAAAGAAAACCGTGCGTGATAGGTAATGAAAAAGGGTATTATGAAATTATGTGAATGAGTTGAACAATTATGGCAATGCCTTGTATATGAATTATTACTTGGGGAGAATTATTGTGCCTTGGGACCAAATATATGAATGGTGGACGTGAACTTGTGATTCCTTGAAATGATAATTCTTGTGATGTAATTGTTTGTGGTTGTTGTTATGAAATATGATTGTCAGGTGGGATCGGGTTGTGCGCCGCAACACGAAGTAATAATCTTGATGAGATGTGAGGTAATAAGGGTGTCCGAGTTAATAAGGATTGAATGTGATCATTATCACTATCGAAATGAAAAATCTGGGAAACTCTTGAATATGGTGATGT
>ML318869.1:6220-32964 GCA_005239505.1 Nicotiana paniculata
TTTCTGATTTGATTACTGATGTTCAAAAGACCGAAGAATCGGTGTACAGAGGGAGCTTTGGGGAATATGAGCTTCTGTTTTCTCAAATCCCTGCCAAAACCGGAATATCCAGCTATCTCTTCTAAAGTGGGTGTAAGCTCAAAATCGGAGAAACGGAAGACATTGTGAACAGGGTCCTAAAAAGTCACTAGTGCCTCAATCAAATCATCCTGTGGTTTAACTTTCATAATATCTGTGAGGGCTCCCAGGTGCTTGGTGACCCATTTCTGACTATCTTCTCCTAAGTCATACCACCACATCTGAAGCTGAAGTGAAGCCTCATCTACAACCATCAACGCTGAATTCTGGATAGTGCTCATTATGTACCTGTGGGTGGTTAAGGTTAGGGTTGACACTGGTCTCAAAATATAGAACCAATGCACTCATTTTGTAAAACAATCTTTTGTGTATAACTCTATTTTAAGAAAAATCAACGAAAAGGGGGCTATTTTTGCAATTGTGACCCCTTCGTATTTCCAAATATAGCTTTAGGGTCGGGGATGGGCTTGACGGTAAAAGTGATGACCAATTGACAGACATGTCCGTTCTTGCGAGAACAAACCTTCGAAAATCCTGAAGATGTTCTAAGGCTATTACGCTAAAAACAATTGGAGATTAACCGAAGCTGGGTTTGTTTATTTGTTTTTTGATTAATAGAGAGAGAAAAATAATTAAATAAATAACTAGACACATTTCCCTTTTATTTTAAAATTTATCTTATTTTTTTAAAAAAAAATGGGGTCGAACCCTATGGAGGTTGCCTACTTATCTCACATCCGGTGAGAATCAGACCCGCGTAGTTCGTAATGTTTCAGGAATAGGATGACAGTTCGTGAAAAATTCAGGCTTATTTGTAATAATTTTTTTTTGAGTAAATAATGAGACTTTCGAAAACCGGGTAAATTTCTCTCTCTCATATTTTATTCCTTCTGGTTTTCCCACAATATTTTTATTTTTTATTTTTATTGTTTAGAAATCGGTCAACATGCACAAACCGAATCAAACATACACAAGTAGCACATAAGATGCATCAGGATGGTCTTGAAATTCTAGGGCACACCTGTCCTAGACGGACCCAACCCCTGTGTTGAGTCCCCAAAGTCAAATGCACATGATGCAAACAAACGTTCCTACTAGGGATCCGGCATGAAGCTATGTTATTCTAGGTTTAAATCCTAGGGGAGTGTTTTAGACCTGGCTTACCCAAGCGGACAGCTCGAGCCGAGGTGGGGGCAACGTACTGGGAGCACGAAAGTCTACCCGGCCTAGTTACTGAGCCACAACCTCGTTCTAATTGGTATGACTCCTAACAGAAAAGTGGGCCACGCACACGTGTGCACCATAAATTCAGATGACTCAGAAGGGAGGCGTAAGAAGACAATTTAATACAGTTCAAATAATATCAAAGCGGTAAATAAGCGGCAATTAGCACATTAGGCCCAAAAAGTATAATAATATCAAATTAATAAAGCCAAGTATAAATCACATTACAAGCTCGAATTCTAAACCCTGAACCAGAAGTTCTGGGTTCGTATCCCCAGCAGAGTCGCCAGAGCTGTCACACCTCCTTTTTTCCCGAAGGGGATATGGGGTAACAATGGTGTTTTTCCACTTTAAGTGACATTATTCGATTTTGGGATAATTATTTAATTCGGAGTCGCCACCCAGATTTTTACGGTGTTCCGGAACACCATTTATTTATTAGAAATCCCAAAACCGAGGAATTTTGACTCTGTTTAAATTATCTGCGAACCAGAAATCCGGATAAGGAATTCTGTTAACCCGGGAGAAGGTGTTAGGCACTCCCGAGTTTCGTGGTTCTAGCACAGTCGCTTAATGATTAAACTTGGCCTAAAATGTTTAATTACTGATTTTATACCTATGTGCATTTTTACATTTTTTTTACCGTTTTTATTATTCTTTTGTATTCAAAGAGTTCTTTTGAGACGGGTCACATATGCGTAAACCCATGGAAATTGGGATGTGTAAAAAATCATGTCACGCGGACGTGTACATAATTCTCGACACTGAATTTATTTAAAGAGATAACGAAAGTTGCGCAAGCGCGTATTTTTATTTTATTGTCAAAAAGAAAACTGAAATCGCGTCACGCGCACGTGTACATAATTCCGATAATTTTTAGAAATCCGTTCCTAAAAGTATTTCTACGAGTGTTCATTTTAATCTTTATTTGTGTTACGTAAACGTATACACAATTTTGAGAAAAAGGTATTTTTAGTTACTAGAAGAGTTATTTAAAGTTATGCGAACGTATACTTTGATTATTAAAATTCTAAGTGTGGTACCTTAAATTTATTGGAAAATCGGTGCTTAAATCATGTCACGCGTACGTGTACACAATTGGTCACACTTAACTATTTAAGAAAGAAAAACTTGTTTAAAGTCGCACGAACGCGTACCTTTGTTTTATTTAAAAATCATATTTATGTCACGCGAACATGTACACAATCACAATGATTTATTTAATGATTCGCGCATAAGAAACTCTACAATGTTCTAACATTCTTTAATTTATTTTTCATCAATAACGTCAATAAGGAAATATCAACTAAAAATAGAACTTTGACTCCAGTGCATGCACTCCTTCTTTAATACTTTAATGAGACTAATCCAATTGAAAATTCCCCTCAAATCAAAACTTTTACCGTAGCCAGATGCTTTCAACATATTTTAATTAACAGTTGACTTCAAAGTAAGAAAAACAAGCAACTAATTCATACACCTCAATCTGAAGTGAAGTGAAGTATATGTGCATCTACGGATGTTGTGTTTTTTTTAATCATTCCCTACAATTACTCCTAGTTTCATCAATTTATAATATAAATCAAGTCAACTGCGCACATTTGACAACCTGCTGCACTTTTGAGCAAAATCCTGACTGCCAACCACTTAGTGACAACACACATGTTTAAGAAATCATTATGCTACCATTTAAAATATCACCAACTATATTGGAGAAGCAATGAACCAGCAATTAGATTATTATCTCAGCTTTACAAAAACATGGACAACAACAAATATAAGAAACTCCCTTTGGAAAACAGATTTGTTACTTACCCATAATAAACAAGGAGCCCTACAGCAACAACAAAAAAATCTTAGCCAATAGTATAACAACTAGAAAAACAACAAAATCATGAACCAGAATCTTTCACAAGACGGAGCTCGACTGGACAGTGTCTCCTGAGTTGATTCTTTCGGCCTAGATCTGAACCCCGAAAACTTCGAGCTCGTTCCCGTTTCTTGGTGCACAGCTGATTTTTGAAATCAAGGTTGGCCGTTGGCAAAGGGAAGTAGTGGTGGATGTCTTGGAGAGGAACTCGATGGAGAAGAAGAAAGTGACGGCCGATTTCTCTTTTCCGGCGAGTTTTGACGGGAATGAGGGGAAGAGGAAACGTCGGTGGTCATTTGGCCATAGACGACGGCGACACAGCAGCAGAAGAGAGAGAGACGTGAGAAGGATAAGGGTTTCTTTGGAGGAGATGAAGAGAGGAGGAACAACGCTGTTTTCTGATTTTTTTTTTTCACGTGAGGGGATGCCTTTTTTGGAGAAGATGAAGATGGAGGGGTGTGCAGCCTTTTGTTTCTCTATTTTCTGTCAGATCCCTCTCCTTTTGGATGTAAAGTTTGTGCATTATATATAGATATGTGGGGGAAGTGGGAAGTGAGGGTGAGAAACGTGAGAATTGGTGGGTGTGTGAGTGTGTGTGCAATGTGAGAGAAAGATGTGAAAGTTGGGGGAGTGGGTGAGAAAAGTGGAGATAATGGGTTTAGTAAAAAAAAAAATTAAAAAAAAAATTCATCTATTAAAGTTCTTTTTTTTAAAGATAAATTCAATTATAAAGATAAGAAGATTAACCAAAAATTTCTTATATTATAGAAAAACTAAATATTTACATATACTTTAAATGATACTAAGAAAGATTCAGCTTACTTACTAAAATTCTAATTAAAAGAAATCATATATATTTTCTTTTTGTAAATTTTTATTTTCTCTTTACAAATAGAAATAAAAATATGTTCTATAAGTGTATGTATGTATATATATATATATATTAAGATTAGACCTAAAGAATTATTTACATTAAAATAGTATATTATTTGGGTGTGGTAAGAAATTAGTTGTTCACAGTCATAGAGATGATGAAAAGGATCGTCCACACAAAGCAATTGATGAATGATTATCACATTGAGGCGGACAACTGGAAAGAGCAATTTGAGGGTCTTCAACTTGAAATGGAGGTCTTAGAGGAAGAAAAGAGTACCTTAGAGCAGCAGGTGAATGTTATGGCAGCTGAATTGGCAGTTGAGAAAGCCTCCTCCAATCAACCGGGCAAGGATAAAAACCTCCTTGAATCTTCATTTGCTGAACAACTTTCCAAAGCTTCTGAAGAGATTCGAGGTTTGAAGGATATACTGAACCAAAAAGAAGCTTACGTTGGGGTGCTTGTTCAAACGCTCACTCAAACTCAAGAAGATCTTCGCGTGTCTTCTGACAAGGTTCAATCTTTAAAGAGGTCTCTTACCCCCTTACAGGCTTCTTACGATGCTGCCTTGAATGAGAAGGAGGAGTTAAGAACTGAGATTGATCTGTGAGAAAGAGATTATGAAGCCCTTGAAGACAAGGCTGTTGTGGATATTAGTTGGGCTTTCTTGAACACACGCCTCAAAACTTTGATGGAGGCAAGCCAGGTAGGCTTTGACTTAGCTGCTGAAATTGCAAAGACTAAAGAGACAATTGAGAAAACCCAGCAGATTCAAAGTTTTTCTTCACCTGAAGTTATTCCCGAGGGTGATGAAGTTGCTCCTAGTGAAGCTGTTGTTCAATCTCCTTCTGCTCAAGTTGCTCCTCCTGCTGCTGATGATGCCATTCTTCATCCTACTGGTTCAGATTCTACCCCGTAGTGAAAGTGAAAAAATTTAAAGTGTTTTCTTGCTCTTTTTTTTATTGGTGGAAGTTCACCCCTGCTCCATTTTGGGGTTATGTAAAGTTTTACCCTTAGTCTGCTTTGGGTTTTTTTTTTTTTGTAAAAGACAATTAGGTTGGAACTAAGTTTTTATACTTAGTTTTAACCGAATTTATATAATATTATTTTCTGAATTTTTGTTTAACTCTCTTATAATATCTTATTCTGAGTTTCTGTTCTACTCTCTTATTATGCATTTGAAAATGCTTCAATACTTCGTGGCTTTTTGAAATAAGCATGAATTTATAAAAGAGGGCCTTTGTATAAATGACACTTAATGAAGAAGACGTCTCCACTTCATATTGGTGTAAACATATGAAAACAGAAATAGGAACACACATGTTTCTTTGAATAATTTGAGGAAGTTTTGCATTTATTTGAACTTTCAAATTGTATAATACTTTACATGTATTCAAGTAACATCTACAACTCTTTCGCAACTGTTTTCTTTGTAACAGATTTCACAAAATTCAAGGGTATATTTTGCAACCCATGAGTAAATATTGCCTTCAACCTATATAATCGTAAGGTTTTTTTTAATAGGCTTGTGTTTTTGGCTCTTGATTTGCTCTTAACTTTCGATTTGTTGGGTAGATTTCCTCAGGCTTGACTTGAATTATGACTTTTCCAGTCTTTTTTGCCTTCCATATATATATGTCCCCCAATTGTTAGAGCTTTAAAGTATGAAATCTCGAGCACTTGTTTATTCTTTCCATGTGGTCCATTTCCTGAAAAGGAAAAACATACGGGACTTGGAGGTATATATATTTTAGAGGATGACTGGTTAACCCTTTTTATTTCCATCAAAAAGGTTGCAACCCTAGACCGGGAATAATGTTGCATCCGCGTATCTTTCAGGTTTAATATCATCATTTGGTGTGGGCTTTCTTTTTGCCTATCATCTAAAGCTGTTAGTACAATATTAACTATACAAAATTAAAATCATAATTGAGTGATATCTGATCGGGGTATATTGCTTGTGCTCAGAAATAATACTTCTTCAAGTGAACAGCATTCCAGCTTGAAGGTAAAACTTTTCCGTCCATGGTTTCTAACTCGTAAGCACCTTTTCCAGCAATACATCAAACTTTGTAAGGTCCTTCCCAATTTGGATTCATCTTTCTTGCTCCAGCTGTTTTCGTTGATTGGAAAACCTTTTTGGGAACGAAGTCCCCAATTTTGAAGTATCTAAGGTGAGCTTTCCTATTGTAGTAGCGTTCTATGATTTGCTTCTGTGCTTCCATCCGTATTAAAGTTGCTTCTCTTCTTTGTTTGAGTAAATCCAAATTTGTTCTTAATTCCTCATCGTTTGATTCTTTCGTTGCCAATATGAATCTCGTTCTTGCTTCTCCTATTTCAACTGGGATTAAAGCTTTTGAACCGTACACAAGTGAAAATGGTGTTTCTCCCGTGGCTATTTTTGATGTTGTTCTATAAGCCCATAATACTCCTGGTAACTCTTCAGGCCAACTCCCTTTTGATTTCTCTAACCTCTTCTTCAAATTATTGATGATAATCTTATTTGTCGACTTAGCTTGTCCATTTTCCACGGGATTATAAAGTGAAGAGGTTATTCGTTTGATTTTCCAACTTTGAAAGAACTCCGTGATTTTCGAGCCTATAAACTGTGGGCCATTATCACACACGATTTCTTTTGGAACTCCAAACCGATATATAATATTTCGCCAAATGAAAACTTTTATCTCCTTTTCTCGTACCATTTTGAAAGCTCCTGCCTCTAACCATTTTGAAAAGTAATCTGTTAACACTAATAAAAACCGTACCTTTCCTTTAGCTTTTGGTAAAGGACCTACTATATACATTCCCCACTTCATAAATGGCCATGGGAAAATAACCGTATGTAGTAATTCTGCAGGACGATGCATATTGTTGGCGTATCGTTGACATGTATCACACTTGGATACAAAATTTTCTGCATCCTCTTCCATTTTGGGCAGTATTATCCTGCCCTGATTAATGTTTTAACTAAAGATCTTCCACATGCGTGATTTCTGCAATGTCCCTCATGTACTTCTTTCATCACGTATTCGGTTTGATTGGGTCCAAGGCACCTTGCTAAAGGACCGCCAAACATTTTTCGATATAAATTCTCTCAAATTAGGCAATAACGAGCATCCTTTCGTCGAAGCACTTGAGATTCTTTCTTTCCTTAAGGTAAGATACCGTACTGCAAAAATTAACAATCTCGTTTCTCCAATCCCAGGTTAAATTATTAAAGCTTACCTCATGTTTATCCTGGTCAAGTGCTGAGTGAAATAAATGTATTATAATAGCATTTTCTTAACTCGTTACTTCTGCAACTGAAGCAAGGTTAGCCAATGCGTCTGCTTCTGTGTTTTCTTCCCTGGGTATTTGCATGATCTTCCATGATTGGAATTGCCTAACCAATTCTCGTGCCTTTTCCAAGTATTGTTGCATGCGTGCTTCTCTAGCAGTGTAAGCCCCCCGCATCTAATTGGCTACCAGTTGAGAGTCACCTTTAATCATGATTTGCTCTATAGAGAGTTCTCGTTCTAGTTCTAAACCTGCAATTACAGTTTCATACTCTACTTCATTGTTAGTAATAGGGTGACATTTAATTGCTTGTATTATACTTTCCCCTGAGGGTGGGATTAAGACAATACCCAAACCGACTTCTTTGACATTTGAAGAGCCATCAGTAAATAAAGTCCATGTACCTGGATTAGCTCCAGTTTGTAATTCCTTTTCTACTTCAGGAATTATTTTTGTATTAAAATCTACTACAAAATCTGCTAAAACTTGAGACTTTATTGTTGTTCTAGGTTGATAAATAATGTCGTATTCACTTAGTTCTATTGGCCACTTGGCTAATCTGCCTGACAATTCTTATTTATGCAAAATACTCCTTAAAGGATATGCAGTTACTACGGAGATAGGATGGCATTGAAAATATGGTCTCAACTTCCTAGATGCCATGACTAATGCTAAAGCAAGTTTCTCTAGATGAGGATATCTAGTTTCAGCATCTAATAAAGATTTACTAACATAATAAATAGGAGATTGTTTACTTTTGTCCTCTCTTACTAAAACTACACTTACAGCTACTTCTGCAACTGCAAGATATACAAATATTCTTTCTCCGTCCCTTGGTTTAGACAGTAGGGGAGGATTTGATAAATATGCCTTCAAATATTTGAGGGATTGTCAGCATTCCTCAGTCCATTCAAACTGATTTTGCTTCTTTCATACTGAAAAGAATTTAAAGCTTTTCTCTGAAGATCTTGAAATGAATCTTCCCAGAGCTGCAATTCTACCTGTCAATCTTTGTACCTCTTTTTTGCTTGTGAGTATATCGGGTAATTCCTCAATGATTTAATCTGTGAAGGATTTACTTCAATTCCTCTATTAGATACAAGAAAGCCTAAAAACTTACCTGAAGCTACGCCAAAAATGTACTTTTCTGGGTTCAGTTTCATATTATATCTGCGGAGGATCTCGAAGGTAGTTGAAAGATGTTGAAAATGATCTTCCGCTTGTGTTGATTTGACCAACATATCATCAATGTATACTTCCATCGTCTTCCCAAGTGTTCTTGGAACATCTTGGCCACCAACCTCTGATACGTGGCTCCAGCATTTTTCAAGCCAAAATGCATGACTTTGTAACAATAAGTCCCCCTGTTCGTTATAAATGACATTTTTTCTTTGTCTAAGGGGTCCATTTTTATTTGATTATAACCAGAATACGCATCTAAAAACTTAAAAGTTGGCCTGCGGTAGAATCAATCAATTGATCTATATGCGGTAAAGGGAATGAATCCTTCAGGCATGCTTTATTTAAGTCAGTGTAATCTACAAAAACTCTCCATTTACCATTCTTTTTCGGAACTACCACAATATTAGCTAACCAATTAGGATATTTTACCTCGCGTATTGAACCGATCTTTAAGAGTTTTTGTACCTCTTCATCGATCACTTGATTTTTGAATGATCCTTGCTTCCCCTTCTTTTGCTTGACAGGTACGAATGATGAATCTTCATTTAATTTATGAGTCATCACGTCCAGAGGTATACCTGTCATATCTGAATGGGACCTTGCAAAACAATCCGCGTTAGATTTTAAATATTCAATTAACTTACCTCTCCTTTCTGGGTTTAGCCTTGCTCCAATATGAATTCTTTGATCTGGTCATTGTTCGAATAGTGAACAACTTCGAGCTCCTCAATTGTTGTTTTAATGTTTTCATTCTCCTTTGGCTCTTGAATTACATCTGTTCTGGAATCCACGTCTGTTTGTTTTGATACAATTTCTGTTGAAATTTGATTTACCGCATCTTCCTCACTTGCACCTGTATCTTTTTTACTTGGATCCATCACTGAGTTGATATTCTTTGAAGTTTGTTGATCTCCTCGAATTTGTTGAATTCCCCATTTTGAAGGGAATTTGATAACTTGATGTAATGTAGATGGCATGACATCCATATCATGAATCCATGGCCTCCCAAGAATCACATTATAGGCCATGTCCGTGTCTATCACTTGACATTTTGTTTCTTTGATGACCCCTTCTGCGTATGTACTTAGCTCGATCTCACCCGTTGAAATAACGGTTGAGTTATCAAACCCATATAAGGAACATGCTTTTGGAACTACATGGTCGCCCATCAGCATTTCGTTCACCACTCGCAATAGAATGATACTGACAGAGCTACCTGGATCAATCAAAACTCATTTTACATTAGTATCATGTATAAGTAAAGATATTACCAGTGCATCATTATGGGGAATCATCAATCCATCAGTATTTGCATCACCAAATGTTATATTGTCGTCCTTCAAAGTTTGGCGAGTTCGCTTCTCGTGAGTTATTGTGAACTTCATCATTTTTCTTACAGCTATATAGGTTACATCGTTAACTTCTTCTCCTCCGCTTATCACATTTACTGTTCTCTTTGGAGACGGAGGCTTTGGGTCTCTTGTCTATTTTTCATGTAAGCTTGTTTGCCTTTTTCGCTGAACAATTCTGTCAACTAACCCTGCTTCAACAAATGTTCCACCTCGCCTTGTAATAATCTGCAGTATGATGTTCTATAGCCGTGATCATTGTGGAACTCGCACCAGAAATCTGGGTTTCTTCTATTTGGATTTGATCTCATTTCTTTGGGCCATCGTACCTTATCCCCCGTGCTCCTTAAAACAGCAACCAACACGGAAGTACTCACGTTAAAATTGTAGTTCCATTCCTTGCATTTGCATTGGTATCTCTGTTATGTTCATCTCGATCTCTTCTGAATTTCGATGATGACGAACCTGAATCTCTATTGGTGAATATGTGATCAGCCCGCACGTTTTTGGATTTGGAACGAGCTTCTCGCCCCAAAGGTCCCATATAAGGCTCGCACCTATTTTTACCGAACCTCTTCTCAGATTCTGACCGCCTCGAACCTGTTCTTTTATCAACCCTTGATTGAGCTACGATATCTTCTTCGATCTGCAACTTGGTATTGTACCTATTATAGACATCATTCCACGTCGTGGTAGGGAACTCTCGTAGGCTCTTTTTAAGCCTCCTCGTAGCTTTTGAAATTTTTTCGTTTAGATTGCTTGCAAATTCCATGGCTGCCCAATTGTCAGGTACCCTTGGTAGCAACATTCTTTCACGTAGGAATCTGTCTTCAAATTCTCGAAGCAATTATGTATCTCCTTGCTTTACTTTAAATATATCCTCCATTCTCTTTTCAACTTTTTGGGCACCCGAGTGGGATTTTATAAATAGATCTGCAAGCTCAGCAAAAGAGTCAATATATTTTTGAGGTAAAAGAGAGTACCATGTTAGTGCTCCCTTCGTGAGTGTTTCCCCAAACTTTTTGACCAGCACAGATTCGATCTCCTGCTTGGTTAAATCATTGCCTTTGCTCTCTTGGTGAACGCAGTGACATGGTCACGCAGATTAGTTGTTCTATCATATTTCGGGATGTCAGGAATTTTGGACTTCTTGGGAATTGGTAATGGAACTGCGCTTGGTTTCCAAGGTTGTTGCGAATACTTGTCGATATCAACTCCTTTGATCACAGGTTTTACGCCAGGTATTTACTCGATACGGTCATTTTGTTCTTTCACCTGTTTCTACAAGGTTAGTAATAAAGTTTGTAAATCAGAATTATTAGGCGTAATTGGTCTCCCATCACGTGACTCGTTGGGAGTTACTCTGCTTCCAGAATCAGCCAACCCTGATCGTGGAATTTTCACAGTTGCTGGTGCAGCTGATAGTCCCCTCATGAAATCCTGGAGAGCATCATTCACATACTCAGCAATTAACTGCTTCACAGCATCCTGCTTGACAGTTTGTTCATTTCCATGTTATTCATTTTTGTGAGTAGTGGATCTTTCAGGTGATGCTTCTCGTGAAGTGCGTGGGGGTTCCTTGAGATTATGGAACTGGAGTTATTTCCACTTGCTGATTGTTGTAATTGACATTCGACATGACTTAGTTGAGAGATAGAGAGATTTGGAAAGTAATAGAAGATTATCAGATTTCCGGTAATAGAACCAATTTGTTTAACCAAAAAATTAGATTCTTAGTCAAAGCCTATTTTTAGAAGTACTCGGGATACTGATAACCAAGAAATTCCGTATTTCTCTCAATTGCAAGAAAGGAAATTAGAATGAGAAATAGAAAAGTAATTGATAGAAAGCACAAGAAAGTAAGTATCTTCCAATAATAATCAGAACTTGTCTTTACAAGTGAATCTTCCTTACCTTATATAGGAGTCTACAAGTACGACATCTTTTCTCCTTTAAGACCGAATTACTATGAGCATTAATTATATTAATGAGACGTTATAGTTGGCAATCGTAATTGTTCATGAAGATTCTGTAATGTTTGTGGCCATTCACGCTCATTAATTGTCGATTCATGAATATTCTGTTTTTACTGTCTCGATTCATTACACCAGTGCCTCTCCATTTAACCACTTAGACTCGAGCAACCATATTATTTCAACTCGTGGGTAATTCACTCCTCTTTTTTTTGCAAATCCACTTGGCAGGTGCCTAGGTCTAGTTTTATTAATAATATAAAAGGGTAATTCACTCCTATCTGATACGATTCGTGCCTTTTTAATGCATTATTCCAGCTGTCGCTTTCTCGATGGTCCACGTGTCTTGCCACATTATCCTCATACTTAATTCCATGTGTAATATTTATTTTCACCAATACACATTTGACCCCAAAGTTATTGGATGTGAAGAGCACTGGGCTACATTTGAAGATTTATAGCCTGTTTGGCCTAACTGAAAAAATCAGCTTATTTTGAGAAGAGTTTTTTTTCAAAAGTACTTCCGGTGAGAAACAGTTTGTACTTGACTAATTTATTTGAAAACATTTCTAAGAAGCAATTAGTGTTTGGGCAAGATTTTAAAAACTATTTCTAAGTGTATTTTATAAAAAATGCTTATCAAAAAAGTGTTTCTGGAAAGAAGCTACTTTTTTCTGCTTCTCCTCAAAAGTACTTTTTTTTCTCCTAAAAGCTTGGCAAAACACTTCAACTTCTGAAAAAAGTACTTTTTTTGAAAGAAAAGTATTTTTCAACTTGGACAAGCTTGGCCAAAGAGTTTGAGGGAAAAGATCAAGTGAATATACGATTGGTTTTAGCGCTTTTTAGGATATATTTGCCCAGCAATTTTTTCACCCAATAACAAGAGAGTTCAAGACATAAAAGTAGCAGTACGTGCATATATATATATATATATATATATATATATAAATTTGGACATATATTTGATTTTAAATTTATAATTTTAAAGGTATAATAAATTCAATATGAGAAACATGAAAATCGAATCCACTAAATTTAGATTTGTCACGACCCAATTTTCTTCCGTTGGGCATTGTGATGGTACCTAGTCCTAGGGACTAGGGACTAGGTACGCCTAGCAGTTACTGAATATCATCAATAAATAAAGGAAAACTAGAAGTCATGATATAGAATCTCAACAGAATGTACAAACTTTCCCAAAACCGGTACTACAAGCCATAAGCTCTACGAAACTTCTACAACTTCTAAGTACAACTGCTTGGAAATAGATACAACAGTGTCTGAATAATAAATACAAAGAAGGTGACTCTGATGCCTGCGAACGCAACAGCAGGTTACCTTGAGTCTCCTCGGCAACCATCCACGCAGCTACTACAATATATACCTGGATCTGCACACAAAAATGTGCAGAAGTGTAGTATGAGCACACCACAGCGGTGCCCAGTAAGTATCAAGGCTAACCTCGGTGGGGTAGTGACGAGGACTAGTCAAGACACCACTAGTCTACAAGATAAATAACATCAATGTAGAAATGACCAAACGTTACATCTATCTAGACTTCACAGAATAATTTACAACAATGACAATATAAAGTGGAAGGAAATTACAGAAATCAATCACGAAACAACACAAAAATACCCAGAAAGATGGACAACAAAACAAGCCAAACCGAAAGGAAACACAATACAATAGAGAACACCAATAACTCAACTCAACTTTACACCGGCTTACCAAAAACAACATAACAAGGAAGAAGCAAAGCATATGAACAAATCACAAGGATATCATTATGATAAAATTCCCGCTGCGGTACTCAGCCCGGTCCAAACATATCGAATCACAAATATTACGAGGACCTCGCCCTCAACTCTGAATCACATACCGAGAATATATCATACCAATTGAAATTCCTCCACTAATTCATCTCAGCTGATAAAATCATAACGCTAGCTGATCTCACATCTTGATGGAGTATTAAATCACAACTCATAAACAAAATACTCAGGAAATCACATAAAGCTTACCACGAAGAACAATAAGGACTCACTTCCAGTTTCACCACTATCAAGAATGAAATAAACGACGATAGACACGTGCTACTACTCATAGAATCTCCCAACATGAGCAAACACAAAATGGAGTGCAAAACATGGAACTCACTCATAAATGAAACAACAAATAAGGGAACTCGTCCCGACCAACAGAACTATAATGAAATACAATTGGTGCCCCTCTGTAACACATCAAAACATACCTGTGTGATAATATCTGGCACATCGGCCTCCGGCCTACTATATGCAACACATCAACGGGTCGGGCCTCCCCCTCTTAGGCGCCCTCTACTCACCTGAATACTCTGCTACCCCACACCTACCTAAATCCTGGGACAATCTCTCATCCTGTGGCTAACATCTCCACACTGAAAACAATCTTGCTGCCGACATGGCTATACACACAATACGAATCCTCTGAGACCCATGAGTACTTGAAATCCCATGCAAAGCTGGTAATGCAAACTGAACTAGTTGACCCACAAAACTGCTACTGTGTCGTACCTTGCCTCCATAATACGGACCAGTAGATTCCCCCGATCTACGAGGCCTCATTGCCTCCCCAAACTCTCTCCCTGATCTCGTCTGTCCTCTCGCTCCTGGTCCTACGTGCTCTCTAACCGGTGAGCGATCCCCACTACCTGTTGAAACGAGGCATCCTACTCTAACTCTCGAGTCCTGCTAAATCGAATATCATGCCTGAATCTCCCAAATGACTCTACGGACTCATCTCCTAACTAAAGCAACCAAGCGAAGTGCATGTCTGGCCAACTCACTGAATCTAACAGCATGCTCCAATAGTGACATAGCCCCATGACGCAACTGCTCAAACTCCACGCGCCGTACATCCCGAAGGAACTGAGGTGCAACCTCTCTCAAAGCATCTCCGAAAGAATGAATCCATGCTAGTGAAGCTAACTCGGCCAGGTCATCCCAACTCATATGCCGCCACCACTGATCCACCCACTACTCTGAACCTGAGACATGACAAAGCAATCCCGCTCGTCCCCACATTACCCAAAGTACGAAGAATATAGTGACACTCCTCCAGAAAACCCTGGGCATTATCTGTCGCCAATCCACTGAAATATAGAAGGGTGGTACTTCCTGTACCTCTCAAGTCCAAGGTATTCTTCCTCCGAGGCTACTGTCCTAACCACAGGCTTAACTGAAATCACATGTCGGGCTGCCATAGCAACTGGAACCTGACCAATACGATCTCGCTACTCTGGAGTGTAGACGGTGGGAGTCTGAACTCCTCCCCTGATCTGTAAAGCAACTGGTGCACTAGAATCAACCCTGCTTGAGTCTATGTACCAATTGTACTCAAAACTGCGCTCAGGTCTCCTGAAGTCCGGGGTAGTAACAGGCACCCCCAGTACCTGTCCCCCAACTAGAACTACTGGCAACTCCTCAACTGCTGCTCTGGTAGGCATCTTAACTGCGGCACGTGCTCCTCGTTGGCCTCTGTCTCTGACCCTTGCGACATTTGCTTCGGGGTAACATCATCAGGAACCGCCGCTCGTGTCCTTACCATCGGTAAGAGAATGGAACGATAATTTCAAACTTCAAGATCAATAAACTCGCACGAAAGGAATGAAGGAAGTGAAATCGTCCTATTAGTTCCGTAGCCTCTCGAAGATAAGTACAGACGTCTCCGTACCGATCTGCAAGACTCTACTAAACTCGCTTATGACTCGTAGCACCTATGAACCTAGAGCTCTGATACCAACTTGTCACGACCCAATTTCCCTCTGCTGGGTATCGTGATGTCACCTATTCTTAGGGACTAGGTAAGCCTAGCAATTACTAAATATCATCAATAAATAAAGGAAAACTAGCAGTCTTGATATAGAATCCCAACAGAAAGTACAAACTTTCCCAAAACCGGTAGTACAAGCCATAAGCTCTACGAATCTTATACAACTTCTAAGTACAACTGTTTCGAAATAGATACAATAGTGTATGTATAATAAATACAAAGAAGGTGACTCCGACGCCATGAAGCAGCAGGTTACCTTGAGTCTCCTCGGCAACCATCCACACAGCTACTACAATATACACCTGGATCTGCACACAAAAATGTGCAGAAGTATGAGCACACCACAACGGTGCCCAGTAAGTATCAAGGCTAACCTCGGTGGGGTAGTGACGAGGACTAGTCAAGACACCACTAGTCTACAAGATAAATAACATGAATGTAGAAATGACCGAACGTTACATCTATCTAAGACTTAACGGAATAATTTACAACAATGACAATATAAAGCAGAAGGAAATTACATAAATCAATCACGAAACAACACAAAAATACCCAGAAAGATGGACAAAAAAACAAGCCAAACCGAAAGGAAAAATAATACAATAGAGAACACCAATAACTCAACTCTACATTGGTTTGTTCACATCGGGCCTTAGCCACTAAAATCCATAAACTAGTGGAAATCTTTAAACAACAGTTCATATGAAAAACTTTTGCAAATAAAATAATTTTAGTATGGAAGAGTTTCCTTTGAAAACATATTTTCTCGAAAAATAGATATAAGTATGTTTAATAGAGAGAATTACGTAAAACATAGTTTCTTTCAAAATACGAAACTTCTCAAAGATGCTTTCCCAATAAATGACTTCCAAATATCATTTTAGTATGGTCTAGTGCTTTTCAAATATACCTTCAATGTATAAGTCATTCAAATATAATCATTTCGAACCATTGCCTTTTCAATGATACCTTTCAATAAAATCCCTTGATCAAAATCTCCTCAAGATTTATCCACCGGAACTCAGTCCGTAACTCAGAAATTACCGTGCCGTACAGGAGGAATATCAAATATTGCCAATAAATGCAGTAAAAGATCAGTAGGAATATCCATATTTAGAACAATGAAATAAAATTCAAAGACAAGTGCATGGCATCACCCTTCGTGCTTTTACTCTCATCCTCACCAAAACAAGTGCACGACATCACCCTTCGTGCTTTACTCTCATTATCACCAAAACAAGGGCACGACATCACCCTTCGTACTTTTACTCTCATCCTCACAATAAATAAATAGATACGACACGACATTATCCTTCGTGCTTTAATATCATAACATGGAACAACATTATCCTTTGTGCTTTAATATCATAACATGGCACGCCATTATCCTTCGTGCTTTAATACCATAACATGGCACAAAATCACCCTTCGTGCTTTAACACTTTCATCCTCACAATACACGGCATCACCCTTCGTGTTTTACACTCTTCCTCACCAAAACAATATCAAGAACAATAGTTTGGCAAGGAAAAACCAACAATATGACCCATAAATCACCACATCCCGGCAAGGGAGTCAACAATACAAAAAATATCATTAACAACATAACCAGTAATAGAAAACACAACATCTCGGCAAGGGAGTCAACAGTACAAACGATATCATTAACAGCATAAACAATAATAGAAACCATCACATCCTGGCAAGGGAGTCAGCAATACAAACAATATCATTAACAACATAAACAGTAATAGAAACCATCACATCCCGGAAAGGGAAACATCTATAACCAATATCACTTAAACAGTCAACCTCACGGAGTAACACTCAGCTTAAACAAAGGCCCAGTAATAAGCAACATCAAGGAAATACCAATAATATATATATGTCTAACAATTAGACCTAAGTGAAACTTAAGGGAATAGTCATTTAATCACAATGTAAGACTCACGGGCATGCTTGACTCCAACGAATAGATGTTCCAACTACGGCTAGTCAACTATAAGGCTAGATGACACTAATTATCGTCAATTAGGCAAACTAGGAAGAAAATATAGCATGATGATAAGAGAAGTAGAATATTCAGTTAAGTCAAGTAAAGTCAAATATTCAACGAAAGAATTCAAAAACAAGTAATTCTAATTTAAATAGGAAGGGGTGAAATTAACAACCAAGGATTCAAATGTAACAATTACAAATCATACATAGGTAATATAAGAATCTACGAATCCTAAAAGGGCAATCTAATTGCAAATAAGTACGAGTACACACTCGTCACCTCGCATACTCGGACTACAATAAACAAGGAAGACTCAATCCTAAGGGGTAGTTCCCCCACACAAGGTTAGGCAAGATACTTACCTCGACTCCAAGAATCAAAATCAAGCCTCTAGCACCATTTTCCCTTTCGAACCCGACTCCAAATCAATCGTATCTAGACATAATTGACCCAATAACATCAATAAATGCTAAACAATTCAATTCCAATGCTTAATTATAGAATTCCCAACATTCTTCCTAATATTCCAAAAATCGACCCCGGGCCCGCTTGGTCAAAATACGAGGTTCGGACCAAAATCCGATCACCCATTCACCCACGGGTCCGAATATATAATTTGTTTTGAAATCCGACCCCAAAACAAGGTCAAATTCCCAAATATTCAAAAAGCCCTAACTCTACCCAAAAATCCCAATTTCTACCTTTGATTTCATATTTTTAGGCCTAGAATCTAATGGGTGTTGATAAAAATGGAAGAAAATAAGTCAAGGATTACTTACGCAAGAGGTTATGGTGAAGAAGTGCCTCAAAAATCGCCTAAGAGCTTTGGAGGAGAAGAGTTTTATGAAAATGGTGGAAAATCCCGTATACATTCTGTTTTTGGACATTTAAAATAGCTGGACGAATTTCTTCTCCGCGTTCGGGGGCCCCAGGCCGCGTTCGCAGAGGCTTGGTTACACAGACCTATGCGTTCGCGGTTGTGGGGACGCGTTCGCACAGGGTAATTTACCCAGCCCCCAGGTTCCCCCTTCTTAAGCTGTGAGTTCGAGACCTAAATGGTGCGTTCGCATAGCTGCAAATAGACTACCCTTCGCGATCGCATTCTCCTGGGTGCGTTCGCACAAACCTAGAACTAACCTGGCCCCCAGACCTCTATAACCCTATGCGTTCGCACTCCCTTGAGTGTGTTCGCATAGGGAAAACCCCTGGACACCAGCAACAACACTTCAAACACCAGATTTTTAGCCTAACAATCACCCCGACGCCTATCCAAATCTCACCCGAGCCCTCGGGGCTCAAAACTAAATATGCACACAACCTAAAAATCATCCTACGGACTTGTTCGAGTAATTATACTACCAAAATAACATCAAAAACAACGAATTAAACCCAAAATCAGTGAAATTTCTTAAAACTTCTTTAAACTTCAATTTTTCCATTTTTTATCCGAATCACGCCAAACGAAGTCCATTTATTTTCAAATTTCACAAATAACACATATAAAACATATTGAACCTGTTCCGGGCTTCGGAACCAAGATACGGGCATGATACCACAGGTTTCACCTCAAATTTCATTTTAAAAAATCTTTATATTTTTCAGAAAATAATTTTCTTTAAAAAATTCATTTCTCGGACTTGGGACCTCGGAATTCGATTCCGGGCATACGCCCAAATCCCATATTTTCCTACGGACCCTCCAGGACCTTCAAATCACGGGTCCGGATCCGTTTACCAAAAATGTTGACCGAAGTCAACTTTATTCAAATTTCTAACACAAAATTATCATTTTTATCAGTTTTTTCACATAAAGGCTTCCTGACTATACGTTCGGACTGTACACACAAATCGAGGTGAGATAGAAGAAAATTTTTACGACCTCGAAAAATAAAATTAACTAGGAATATACGAAATGACTTGTTGGGTCATCACAAGATTGTGAGTCAAATCTTTGAATGGAGCAATGTTGCATCTTAAAAGGAGTGAGTGGTGAGTGATTGGTAGACCTTTACTTATTAGAGTGGGTGGGATACAGTTGCTTTGTTGTACGGCTACCATTAAAAGGGAATGAAAATTGGGTGAATAACTATGACTAATTTTTTTATTACCACTAAATTGGATGAATTAGGACAAAGAAGAAAATAGTACTCTAACTAATTATAGTAGTAGTACTTTATCCATCTCATTTTATACGACGGTATTGGAGAGCAACAAGAAAAGAGAGATTTTTAGATAATACTAAATTCGTAAATAAAATTTGTGATGTAAAACATATCATGATATTTCAATTATTATGAATACGTGTCATTAAAAATAAAATGGAGCATTTTAAAGAGTGTGATATTCTTTTTTGTTGGAACAAGATTAAAGAACGGAAGAGTGCCAATATGTGATGGCGTATGCGTTTTGTCACGCTCCCATTTGATTATTACTACTACTATTTTACATTCTTTGGCATATATATTTAGTACTACATTTGTGTGGTTTATAAACTATTGTCGTCTTCATTACTTCAGAAAAAAGTATTTGGTAGGTACTTGGATCATTTTCTCAAGATTCAATATCTGACTAAACATGTGATTTAATGGTATAAATCTATTGTTGCATTGTTATTATTATTGTGACTTTTATGATGGTCCAATTCAGTACTCAACAGCTATGAATTTTGTAATACTAATTTCTTCGCATTGGTCATTAATTAATTAATGCTTTATATTATATACCATATATATCCTGTTAGTGATTAGCGGTCCAGGGGTCACCTTTTCCTTTGCAACGATAGTAATGTTTAAAATTTCTGAATGGCAACATTAGTGAGGGATACTTAAATTTTTATAAACTGCCAAATTAAAGGTTTTCCCAGCAAGTAAAACGTATAATAATTTCACATTTGTCTATTTAAACACTAGCTGCATGCATATTGTTTTTTCTTTACTATGTGTTTTCTTCGATTCGAAGTAATTAATTAAGAGCACCAAATTTTCGAGTCGAACTATATGTATATAGAGAAAGAGTCCAAGGCAAAAATAATAGTAGTACGTTCGTCTATTGCTTTATAAACTAAAAATCTTTCTTTGCCCCTCCTCCCCTTTCCAACCCAATCATTTGAGTGTTTAATGAAAAACATGGATTTCAAAAGGTATCAATTGGTCAATTTGAGAAATTCTTGCACATCAGACCAAAAATAAATGAATAAATATGTGAAGTTGATCAAAAGTTAAAACTTAAGTTCACATCAACTCACCTAAGTGGATGTAAGACAAGCTATTGCAAATCACAAGAACTATGAGGTCTTAGGTTCAGATTCTAGTGGAGATAAAGACATAAAAAAAGAATTTCTTTTCATTTGTACATACCTTGATGATCAGGGTTTTTCGATACTTATGCTTGTGTGAGATAATATTTCAAGATTATAGATGTGGACTAAGCTTTGTATCTCTTCCAACGGAGGACTCAACAACTTCTAGAAGATGGAGTTCGTAGAGAGAGAGAAATCAGAGTTGTAGAGAATCTCTGACTTTGTAAAATAAAACTCTAATGTTTGTATTGAGTACTGTTCAGTTATATAGAGGTGTACAACTAGGATACCACTGGCAAGAAAATAACAGAATAAGCCTCCACTAACAAATCCGCTAAGTGCTACAAACTATACTAACAGACACTAACTATACTAACTAATAGTGTGCTGATTCAACGTAATTACAATATAAATATAATCTTAATACCCCCCGCCCCTCAAGTTGGATGTGAGGAGATCACACCCAACTTGCCAAGAACAACACAATGCTTGATCCTAGTGAGAGCTTTGGTGAGCACATCTGCAAGCTGCTCTCCAGTGCCAATGTGGTGCAAAGAGATGAGGCCTTCCTGAAGCTTGGTGCGTACAAAATGACTGTCTATTTCAATGTGTTTGGTTCTTTCATGGAACACAGGTTCCTAGCAATATGAAGAGCAGAGAGGTTGTCACACAAATATTGGCAAACAAACAGGCACAATGAGTTCCTCAAGTAGTCTGGATAGCCAAACAAGTTCACCAACAACCTTTCTGAGGGCTCTACATTCTGCTCCTGCTGAGAAGAGGGAGATGATTTCCTGTTTCTTGAAATTCCAGCTGATAGGGCTGCCACACAAAAATACAACATAACCAGATATTGATCTTCTAGAGTCAGGGCAGGCTGCCCAATCAGAATCACAATAAGCAATAACTGAAAGATCATCTGCATTGCTGAAATATAAACCCAGAGTAAGGTCGTTCTTCAGGTATCTCAGCATATGGTAGGTTGCATGCAAGTGAGGCTCCCTAGGATCTTGCATAAACTGACTGAGATGTTGAACTCCATATGTTATGTCTAGCCTAGTATTAGTAAGGAAGTTCAGTTTTCCAACTAACTTCCTATAGATTGTAGGATCATACATTGGAGCCCCCTTTTTAGCTTTCAATTTTATTGTAGGATCAAGGGGAGAAGTCAAGCTTGGGGAATGTAGACACTCATATTCCTTTAGCAAGTCTAGGATGAATTTTCTCTGTGAAATGATAATGCCATCTGATTTGTAAAGGATTTCTAGCCCTAGGAAGTAATGTAACTTCCCCAAATCCTAAGTTTTGAACTTATCATGTAGGAAAGCCTTGAGCTGGTTGATCTCTTCTGAATCAGTCCCTGTGAGCAACACGTCATCAACATACAATACTACAAAGGAAAGAGAGGAACCTTGCTTCCTCTTGAACAAGTATTAGTCATGTATATATGGAATGTGTCTACCCTCTCTTGAGTACAGGACTTAAGTCAACTTATCATACCATTGTCTACTAGCCTGCTTCAATCCATAGAGAGACTTGTTCAGCTTGCAAACTAACCCTTTATGCACTTCAAGACCTGGAGGATCTTGCATATACACCTCCTCGTGTAAATCTACATGGAGAAATGCATTATTCACATCCAGTTGTGAGATTTACCTTTTTTTCCTTTGCTGTTATGGCAATGAGGGACCTAACAATTCTCATCTTGACTACTGGGAAGAAAGTCTTTATGTAGTCTATACCAGCTTGCTGAGTATATCTATTTACAACTACTCTTGCTTTGTACCTTTCTATACTACCATATGCTTTATGTTTTGCTTTATATACCCATCTACATCCAATAACATGTTTTCCTTTAGGTAAGGGGACTAGGTCCCATGTGTTATTAGCATACAATTCCTCAAATTCCTATGTCATGGCACTTTGCCAAGTAGGATACAAGGCTGCTTCTTCATATGAAGTTGGTTCTCTATCATGAAAAGTGTTCTTTACAACATGTTGACTATCAGATTATAAGGCATCATAAGTAATGTGGTTATTATGAGAAAATATAGAATGTAGGGAGAAATTAGAATTAGACTTAATTTTGGAAGAGTGCAAACATAGTCATTCAGATGTGAGGGCAGTTTTTGCTCCCTGTGAGATCTTCTGTGTCCTAATGGTTCTTCTATTGAAGGCTGAGGTGATGTTGTGTGTTGAAGGTGTTCAATGTGGACTGTCTCGTGTGAAGAAGGTGTAGGTGAGGGAGAAAGAGGTGGTATATCAGTGAATGGAAGGTTTGTGTTCTCCTGATCACTAATGCTGTGAGGTATACAAACATCAGTGTGATCAGGTGAGTTATCAAAGGATGGTACATCATGAAAAACAAGTGAATGTTATCCACAACAGGATTGAAGGTAAAAAGAAAGATAGATTCATAAAAGGAAACATCTCTAGACATATATATTTTCTTAGTGGCCAGACTTGGTACCTTATACCCTTTTGTGCTAAAAGGATATCCTCCAAACACATGTGGAGTAGTCCTTGGCTCAAGTTTGTTTCTGATAGGCTTTGGTACAGCGGGATAACACAAACACCCAAAACTCCTCAAGTAAGAATAATTGGGTTTCTTTCCATACAACAATTCAAAAGGACATTTGTTCTTTAGAGAGTAGTTGGAAGTCTGTTATTGAGAAAGGTTGCTGTAAGTATACATTCTCCCCAATAGATCAATGGTAGTTTGGATTGAAAGAGTAGTGCCTGGCCACTTCATGAAGATATTATATTTTCTTTTCACCACTCCATTTTGTTGTGGTGTATAAGGACATGTCTTATGGTGGTTCATTCCTTTTGATGGAAAAATGAAGTTGCTTCATTGCTAGTAAGCTCTAGGCCATTATCAAACCTTACACATTTAATAGTGGTTTGGAGTTGGTTTTCTAGCATACTCACAAAAGCCTGTATGACTTATAGGGCATTACTTTTGCAACTCAAGAGATGGGTAAAAGTGGGCCTACTATATTAATCTACTAAGGTAAGGAAATATTTGAAGTTATTATGTGTGGCCACATGGTAGGGACCCCATAGATCTACATGAAGTATTTCAAAAAATTTAGTGCTGTCAGTTGTTCTTTGAGGAAAGGGAAGCCTAGATTGCCTGGCCATAGGGCAAATGGTACATATGAAAGGTTGTTTGGTAGAAAAGGTTGCGAGTATAGTAGAAATACCTCTCATTTTACTGAAGGGTACATGACCAAGTCTGAAATGCCACAGTAGATCCACATTATCACTAAGAGATGAGGAAGAGGACAAACCAGAAACACTGTCTTTATTATTGCAATTGTAAATTAATTGTAGAAATGAGATAGAAAGTGTACATCATTCACATTATCAAGGGAGATCACATTTTTGTTCAGGTGAAAGACTACCTTTCTTCATACACTTAGAAAAGAGGAAGTACCGTCCATCATACGTCTTACCAATCTTCAAAGGCCTCTTCAAGGGGCCTGCAGTAGACAGGAAGTGTCAGAGAAGGATGCAATGCATTTGAGATGTATTGCTAAGGAACTGATAGACACTATATTGAATTTGAAGGATGGAACAAACAAGACTTTGTACAGAATAATTTTAGGTGTCAATGGCACATCTCCGATTTTAGTTACTTTAACTTTGTAACCATTTATATGTTTAACTATCAGAGGATATGGTAAGCTTATAATGTTTTGCAAGTGAGTTTTGTTAAAATTAATATTGTGTGATTCCCCAGAATCTAATATCCACAAGTCAGCTTTTGCACTAAAACATTCGCATGATGGATTATCAAATTCAATTGAAGAGGTGCAAGCAATCATACGTGTTGTTACACCCCATATTTTCATATGTGAGAGTACGTCGTAAGTCAATTGATTAAGCTCAGAAATGATATCATCTTTGAAAGTTCATAAAATAAGTTAATCAAGTTACCTTGGAGGTTACAAATCTTTATGATCATGAATAAATATAACCAAGAGGTTGGAAGGCTTAGAAGCTAAACGAATTAAAAAAAAAAAGTTTCGTCGAAAGTCGACAAGTTGGAATGTTATAACATGTACTTTTGGGGTGAGACTAGTGTGATTAACATCATAAGGAAGTTATGTTATGAGTTATTTGAGTCGTATGATATTCTTGTATTTTGTTTTGAAGTCAAGCTAGTTGTGGAACAAAAGTTGGCAAAGGTCATCACTAGTTACATTCATAAATGTGCTGAATACTAGGACAGATGTAGCTGAGCTTTTCTACAAATATACTTGAAATTACAGTGTGATCTACCTACCAAATTTAAGATCTACGAGTCTAGTTTCTAAATCATTTAACCATTTGTCTATACTACATGGGAGTAGATAGATATTAGCATTTTCCCGAGACTACATAAGCAGCTCCCATGGGACCCACAAAGTCGGTGTAAAACTCCAGCTTGTATTTAAGTCAATTATAAATCATTTTAACTCATTATTTTCGTCCGAAATAGTTCCTAAATTCTCTCCAAGGGTTCCTCCATGATTCTCGGTGTAAACTTAAGATAAAAACATGAATCCAACGGTAGAAACCACGCGGTGCTTGCTAGATTATAGTTCTTCATCGTGTGGCTGTTTTAGAGGGTTCCTCAAAGTGGTGTAACTCAGGTTTCATGTTGTTTTTTTGATAAAGTTAATAATCAGTATCTCCTTCATATATATTAGATTTTCAAGACTAACTACAAGTGTTTACACACCAATTTGAACACCAAAAGGTGATTCAAGAAGAGAATACAACACCTATAGTGTTGTGGTGTCATTGAGGATAGTTGTGGGCTGTGCTTGGGTGAAATTTCGTGTTGTTTATACTTCTTAAGGTGAGTATAACATCCTACTACATGTACTTGATTTTTTTTGTGTGTTGGTTTCATTATTTGAGATAAATACTACAAGAGGATACTTGAAATATTTTGAGATGTTATTGTTTTTAATGGACTGTTTTGGAAAGGTTGTTTCCATGAACTTTAAATGGTTGGAAACTTTTGAGGCACTCACCCTCAGAGGCACTCAGATGTTACAAGTTGTATTTTCTTTATCTCTCTTTACATTACCGTTCTTATCTATGATTTCTTTCCTTATATCTTCGGTACTTTATTCGTACTGACGTTTCTTTTGCCTGGGGATGCTGCGTTCATGCTCACAGTTCCTAATAGACAGGTTTACAGTCCTCCTAGTAGGCTATCAGCTCGGCAGAAGGTGTTGGTGCACTCCACTTGCTCCGAAGTTTCCTATTTGGTCAGTATGCTTTGGACACGTATTGATTGGTATGCTGAGACCTGTCCTGACCTTTATGACGTTTATGTATTCTTAGAGGCTTGTAGACATATGTCATATATATGGATGATTGTATGGACTTGTCGGCTTATGTTTTGAGTGTACAAATGATAATTTCGATCGTATAGGCCCGTATGTTCATGTATGAGTTTGTATACCATGTTGGGTCGTCCTATGTCTAGTATTCCCTTATGTTTTATTCTAGTTATCTCATGACGACAATTCTGGTCTACTTACCCATGATGGTATGATAAGAAAGATATGTTACGTTGGTACTCGGTTGAGTAAGGTACCAAGTACCCGTCGCGGCCCTACGATTTGGGTCGTGACACCTTCAAAGTTCACGAAAGCTCCACTAGACATATTTGCACCGGCTGAGTTTTATCCAGTACTGCCAATCTAAAAATGCTCCAGCAGGTTGACAATTTGTCCATACTGCATGATGTGTGGCTAGAATTCGTAATTTTAAGCATTATATACCTCGCATTTTATGTGCTTTAATG